>SJYV01026023.1:252238-265268 GCA_006410875.1 Neotragus pygmaeus | reverse complement strand
TCCCACCCTATATCATCTCTCTGGATCATCCCTGTGCACCAGCCCCAAGGATCCTGTATCCTGTATCGAACATAGACTGGGAATTTGTTTCTTACACGCTAGTATACATGTTTCAATGCCATTCTCCCACATCATCTCACCCTCTTCATTGTCTTTTGTTTCTAGAATTTTTTTTATTTCCCTTTTGATTTCCTCAGTAACCTGTTGGTTATTTAGAAACATATTGTTCAATCTCCATGTGTTTGAGTTTTTTACAGCTTTTTTCTTGTAATTGATATCTAGTCTCATAGCGTTGTGGTTGGAAAAGTTGCTTGATACAATTTCAATTTTCTTATTTTACTGAGGTCTTATTTGTGACCCAAGATGTGGTTTATCTTGGAGAATGTTCCATGTGCACTTGAGAAGAAGGTGTATTCTGCATTTGGATGGAATGTCCTTAAGGTATCAACGAAATCCATCTCATCTAATGTATCATTTAAGACTTGTGTTTCCTTATTAATTTTCTGTTTTGATGACCTATCCATTGATGTGAGTGGGGTGTTAAATTCTCCTACCATTATTGTGTTGTTGTCAATTTCTCCTTTTATGTTTGTTTGTCTTATGTATTGAGGTGCACCTATGTTGGGTGCATAGATATTTACAACTGCTATGTCTTCTTCTTGGATTGATCCCTTGATCATTATGTAGTGTCCTTCCTTATCTCCTGTAATAGTCTCATGAGAAGAGTTGACTTATTGGAAAAGACTCTGATGCTGGGAGGGATTGGGGGCAGGAGGAGAAGGGGACGACAGAGGATGAGATGGCTGGATGGCATCACAGACTCAATGGATGTGAGTCTGAGTGAACTCTGAGAGATGGTGATGAACAGGGAGGCCTGGCATGCTGTGATTCATGGGGTCACAAAGAGTCGGACATGACTGAGCAACTGAACTAAACTGAACTGATCTAAGGTCTATTTTGTCTGATATAGAGTGCTGTTTCTTAAGTTTTCTAACTAGAGAGCTTAGCACAGGGCCTGACCCATAGTAAACACTATTGTAATTAATGCCATGTATTAATGCTGATGAGAAGTACTGACAGGCCAGATTTCTGAAGGGGGAGTGTTTTCTTTGTTTTATGTTAGTCTGGAATGTCAACATTATGGTAACTCAAAGGTGTTCAGGTCACTGGACATCTAGCTTATATAATCTAAATTTGTGAGAGGAAGTATAATGTAAAGACAAAAACATTGGCCTTTGCATCAAGTGTTGCCATGTAAAGCATATAAATGCTATTTGTTCTTTCTTTTTCTTCATTTTATCCATATGGAAAGTCAAAATTTTACTTGCTAAGATTAAGCTCAGCAGAAATTTACAGAAGCCCAAAATAATAGTGACTTTGGAAAGGTAGGAAGTTCTCTCTTATAAATGATATCCAGGAAGGCATTCTAGAGCTGGTGTGGTACCTGTGCAATCTTCAGGAGCCCCAGCCCCAGCCCTGTGACCTTTATGTTCCACCGTCTTCAATATGTGGCTTCCACCTCATGGTAAAATATGGCTGCCTCAGCTCCAGCCATCATACTTACATTAAAACCAGGAGGCAAAAGTAAAGAAAAGGGAAAAACCACTCCCATTATTTTAAAGGCATTTCCCAAAGTGTGCGTGGGTCTTATTATATACATTATGTATTATTAACATGTAATATATTATTATTACATATAGTAATATGTAATAATATATAACATTGTATATTGTATTATAATATATAATATTGTATAATAATAATATCAATCCTAAAGGAAATCAGTCCTGACTGTTCATTTGAAGGACTGATGCTAAAGCTGAAACCAATACTTTGGCCACCTGATGTGAAGAACTGACTCATTGGAAAAGACCTTGATGCTGGGAAAGATTGAAGGCAGGGGGAGAAGGGGAGAACAGAAGATGAGATGGTTGGATGGCATCAGCGACTCAATGGACATGAGTTTGAGTAAACTCTGGGAGTTGGTGATGGACAGGGAGGCCTGGTGTGCTGTAGTCCATGGGGTCGCACGAGTCGGACACGACTTAGCTACTGAACTGAACTGATATAAATAATTGTACTCATTGGTCAGAACTTAGTCCAATGACCAAGGGTAGCTTGGATACTATAATGTGTACTCTAAATAACCATGTGCTTAGCTGCTGCTGCTGCTAAGTCACTTCAGTCGTGTCTGACTCTGTGTGACCTCATAGACGGCAGCCCACCAGGCTCCCCTATCCCTGGGATTCTCCAGGCAAGAACACTGGAGTGGGTTGCCATTTCCTTTTCCAATGCATGAAACTGAAAAGTGAAGTCGCTCAGTCGTGTCCGACTCTTAGCAACCCCATGAACTGCAGCCCACCAGGCGCCTCTGTCCATGGGATTTTCCAGGCAAGAGTACTGGAGTGGGGTGCCATTGCCTTCTCCGATGTGCTTAGCTACAAATTAAAAATACCATCTTATATAAAAGAAGTAAGTGGATATAATAAATGTCTTAGTGTGAGTTACCAGAAAGCAGAAGCTGAGGCAGAAGTAAATGGGCTCCTATTTACCATACAGGACAAAACCAGGAGAAAAGGAGTGAAAAGAAGGCGAGTGAGTCAGGAAATGGAGAAGGTGATGGCACCCCACTCCAATACTCTTGCCTGGAAAATCCCATGGATGGAGAGACTGGTAGGCTGCAGTCCATGGGGTCGCGAAGAATCGGATACATCTGAGCGTCTTCACTTTCACTTTTCACTTTCATGTATTGGAGAAGGAAATGGCAACCCACTCCAGTGTTCTTCCCTGGAGAATCCCAGGGAGGTGGGCTGCTGTCTGTGGGGTCGCACAGAGTCGGACACGACTGAAGCGACTTAGCAGCAGCAGCAGCAGAGTCAAGGAAGGAGGGACAGCCAATGTCAGGGTCTTTATTGAAGTGGCATCACTTGGTATCCAGCACAAGTAACCACTTGGTTTTAGAGTAGGTCTCAGAGAGGAGTGTAAATGACTGTATCTCAGAGCATTCTGCCCAGTGAGAAAGGAGGAGAAATTCAACCACTGATTCCTATCTCTGGTCAGCTGAGGTTCATCCCATCAGGCATTAACTTCCTTGCAGTTCCAGCTGTTTGCCTTGAGTGCTGTGTGGGTCCCATGGCATCTCATCATCAGCATCCATAGAGAAGCTTCAGCAAGAGAGTCAGTAGGTATGTACATGGGCTTGAGGGGAGCCACCATCACATCACACGGCATCTGTATGAAGTCAGAGTCGGCACTGCAGCATCAGCTGGGCCCAGCCAAGAGGCTGAAGCCCTCTCCAGGTGAGGCTGACAAATCTCAAGGAACACCTGATGCAACAAACATCCAGTGGTCTCTCTGCCACACCACTCTAAATTGGGGTCTACCAGTCAGTGAGCCACTGGCGTTATATACCCAAAACTGAGATACTTATAAAACGGAAATGGTAACAGCAGTTGCATTGAGCTGGAGGAGGAAATGGCAACCCACTCCAGTATTCTTGCCTAGAAAATCCCGTGGACAGAGGAGCCTGGTGGGCTGTTGTCCATAGGGTCACACAGAGTCGGACACGACTGAAGTGACTTAGTATGCATGCGTGCATTGGAGAAGGAAATGGCAACCCACTCCAGTATTCTTGCCTGGAGGATCCCAGGGACAGTGGAGCCTGGTGGGCTGCCGTCTATGGGGTTGCACAGAGTCAGACATGACTGAAACGACTTTGCAGCAGCAGTTGCATTGAGCAACCACCTGCTCTAGGCCAGGTAGTCTGCTGAGTTTTGTGTGTGCTATTTCTTTGAATTCTCACAACAGATCCAGATGGTGGGTACTATCCTTTTCTTTTTCTTCTTTTTCTTTTTTTTTCTCTTAGTTTTCTATTAGGAGGAAATGAACAGGTGTATTAACATAGCTAGTAATCAGTGGGGCCAGGATAAATACTCAGGAAATCATTCAGACTTGTTTGCACGGTACTCTGAGGTAGGGCATAAATAATGAGAAAATTGCAAAATCAGTGTGGGATTAAAAGAAGATATTTTCAGTAAAGGAAACCTCATAATCTTAAAAACCATGTCAGTATCTGGTGGGAAAAAAAGCTAATGATTTTTCTTTTCCGCTGTAAGTTACACCCATCTATTCCTACCCAGAAACGAGCAGTGCCTTTGGTGGTAAAGTTCTCCTGCTAGTGATAACTCCTAAGACATGTCTCCTTGCTAGGCCTGGCCCCTAATTCATCCTTTTCTCCCAGATGATCCAAGTCTGACCCTAGCTTTCTTCTGGCATCACCCCCCATTCCTCAGCCTGAGGTTTCTTCCCTCTTCCTCTGAAAACAATGTAATTGTTTATTTCCTCCCTTCCTTGTCCAAATGCCAGAAAATGACTCAGAAGAGTGTTTCTGAGGAGTTTTACAGCTTTCAAAAGAAGAAAGGCATTTTGTTGGGAGGAGTGGTTAAAATAGCACTTCAGAGAAATTTCAGAAACGTGTAAGTCTTAAAACTTGATAGCTATAATACTCACTCATTTTTTCTTAGAATGTAAATTAACTAGGTCAGACTGTATAAGAAAACAACCTTCTTCTCTCTGACCCATCATTTTGGTAAAAACTGGATCTAGACAATCCAATTCCTTGATCTCTTATCTACTCTTAGGACTGAAGCCTCTGAGACCTCCTTCCTTTGCTAAGGAAGTCATCATTTTTTCCACTCCACAAAATCTCTCTATAAATCTGTATGGAAAAAACAAACAAGCAAACAAACAGAAATACTGACGAGAGGAAGAAGTTGACAAAGGCTTAAGTGTGACTTATTTAAACTTTGAAGAAAACTCAGACTGCTCATCTTCACATCCATCTCTTTTTTTTCTTCTCACAGAAAACCATCTAGGGCTGTTCTGAGCACAACATCAATCTTCTTCGTTGTTGTTTTCTTCTCTATCTTTTGTTTGGACTCCAAGATAACAGTCGTTTGTTCATCCACAAACTTTTATAAAGTATTGCAAAGTACGATGAACTGCACCAGGGAAAGATAATTAGACCTATTATTTCAACATGACCCTTCATCATTTTGGCACACTTCATGACATACTGCAATTTCTAAGAAACATGCACATTATTTACTTTCAAATCACATTTTAGATAATTTCTCTAAGCAGGTTCCTGTAGACTTCATTCATAGGATCTTTATTCATTCTTTGGCCTCAAATAGTGTAACTTTTTGTCTGCTTCTTTAACATTTTTCTTTCTGAATACCCCACCAAAAACTGACATTGAACCTATGGACCTCGGCCTGGATTGGATTCTCTTGGGATCCTGGCCCAGTAGCACCAGAGACTGAGGTTATAACTTTTTTTAAGTGCTGGGCCAGCAAGGACAATCACTGGGGTGAGGTCAGATTTGTCAAAGACCCAAAAGACTCAGCGTTCTAGAGAATACACAAAAGTGAAAAAGCCCTAGCACTTGATTTGTGTCTTAATTTTTTTCCTGACTTAACAGTTGAAAAAACTGTGAAGTTACAGGATATATATCTAGATCTAGGAAATACATCTAGATTGTAGATCCAAGGATGACTTTTCATGTTTTTAACTGTTCATAGTCTATATTCATATTCATAGTCTATAAAATTTATACTTGATATCTGTAGCTAAGTTATTGTCACTTCTTGCCAGATAATTTTCTGCTGGAAAATAATAAAACATAAAAGAAACATAAATTTATTGTTTCACAAATTATGCCCTAAATTTTACTTGTTTGTATATCAGAATCAAAGAGATGAAAAAAGAAGAGAAGCTAAAGGCAAAGGAGAAAAGGAAAGATATACCTATTTGAATGCAGAGTTCCAAAGAGTAGCAAGGAGAGATAAGAAAGACTTCCTCAGTGATCAATGCGAAGAAATAGAGGGAAACAACAGAATGGGAAAGACTAGAGATCTCTTCAAGAAAATTAGAGATACCAAGGGAACATGTCATGCAAAGATGGACACAATAAAGGACAGAAGTGGTATGGACCTAATAGAAGCAGAAGATATTAAGAAGAGGTGGCAACAACACATGGAAGAACTATACAAAAAAGATCTTAAAGGCCCAGATAACCCTGATGGTGTGATCATTCAACTAGAGGCTGACATCCTGGAATGTGAAGTCAGGTGGACGTTAGGAAGCATCACTACAAACAAAGCTGATGGAGGTGATGGAATTCCAGTTGAGCTATTTCGAATCCTGAAAGATGATGCTGTGAAAGTGCTGCACTCTTTATGCCAGCAAATTTGGAAAACTCAGTAGTGTCCACAGGACTGGAAAAGGTCAGTTTTCATTCCAATCCCAAAGAAAGGCAATGCCAAAAAATGTTCAAACTACCGCACAAATTACACTCATCTCACACGTTAGCAAAATAATGATTAAAATTCTCCAAGCCAGGCTTCAACAATACATGAACTGTGAACTTCCAGATCTTCAAGCTGGATTTAGAAAAGGCAAAGGAATCAGAGATCAAATGGCCAACATCTGTTGGATTGTCAAAAAAGCAAGAAAGTTCCAGAAAACATCTGCTTTATTGACTATGCTCAAGCCTTTGACTGTGTGGGTCACAACAAACTGTGGAAAATTCTTCAAGAGATGGGAATATCAGATCACTTTACCTGCCCCCGGAGAAATCTGTATGCAGCTCAAGAAACAGCAGTTAGAACTGGACGTGGAACAACAGACTGTTTCCAACTCGAGACAGGAGTACATCCATGCTGTATATTGTCACCTTGCTTATTTAACTTATATGCAGAGTACATGATATGAAGTGCCGGCCTGGATGAAGCACAAGTTGGAATCAAGATTCCTGGGGGAATATCAGTAACCTCAGTTCTGCAGATGACACCACCCTCATGGCAGAAAGCGAAGAACTAAAGAGCTTCTTGACGAAAATGAAAGAGGAGAGTGAAAAAGTTGGCTTAAAGCTCAACATTCAGAAAACGAAGATCATGGCATCTGGTCCCATCACTTCATGATGAATAGGTGGGGAAACAATGGAAACAATGAGAGACTTTATTTTTAGGGGGCTCCAAAATCACTGAAGATGACGACTGGAGCCATGAAATTAAAAGACACTTGCCCCTTGGAAGAAAAGTTATGACCAATCTAGACAGCATACTAAAAGGCAGAGACATTACTTTGCCAACAAAGGTCTGTATAGTCAAGCTATGGTTTTTCCAGCAGTCATGTATGGATGTGAGAGTAGGACCATAAAGAAAGTTAAGGGCCAAAGAATTGATGCTTTTGAGCTGTGGTGTTGGAGAAGACTCTTGAGAGTCCCTTGGACAGCAAGATCAAGCCAGTCAATCCTAAAGGAAATTAGTCCTGAACATTCATTGGAAGGACTGATTCTGAAGCTGAAACTCCAATACTCTGGCCACCTGATGTGGAGAATTGACTTGTTGGAAAAGACTGTAATGCTGGAAAAGGCTGAAGGCAGGAGGAAAAGGGGACGACAGAGGATAATATGATTGGATGGCATCACCAACTCGATGGACATGAGTTTGAGTAAGCTCCAGGAGTTGGTGATGGTCAAGGAAGACTGGCATCCTTACAGTCCATAGGGTGGCAAAGAGTTGGACATGACTTAGGAACTGAACTGAACTAATATCAAAATCAGAAGCTTTATATATATATATTACAATGTAATGCAATGTTAATGAATTTGACACTACTGTGTCAAAATATAAATATAATACTTTAGTTTTTGCTTTTCTGCAAAGCTGACTTGTGTTTTTTAAATAGGATGTCATATCAAAATAATAATTTCCTTGAAGGAAATTCCTTTTCCTTAGACAATGGGATAGGGTGTTAAAATTTTAAAGCTCTTTGGAGAATATTGTTATTCTCCAAATATTATTAAATATTTAAAGTACTTTGGAGAATATTGTTAGATTGGCTCTTTCATATACTTTTATATACTTCCAATGGAATGTAACTTGGGACAATATTCCTGAAAAATAGTTTGGCACCATGGATTGGGAGACCTAAAAACATTCATACTATTTGATTGGTAATCCATTTCTAAGAATCCATATTAAAAAATAAGGACATGGCTTAATATACACACATTCAAAGACATTCAACACAGCATTATATATGTTAGTGCAAACTTGAGAACAATCGAAATGTCCTTATGTGTATACAAGAAAAGTTAAATAAATTATGGCATATCCATACAATGAATAATGTACTATTGTAATATTTATTATACAATAGAAAAATAGCATTTTGGGAAATTTAATGTAATATTAAATTAAAATCAAGATACAAAACATTACATATAACCCAAAATTTAAAAACTATTATTTTTGTCTATGCATGAAAAACCTGAAAATAAAAATGCCAGCTGTTATTTCTGAGTGGTCAGAAATATATTTCATATTTTTCCTCTATTTTCTATATTTTAAAAGTAACTTTTAATAATAATACATTATTAAACCACATTAGACACTTATATATAACTTTAGCTTAACTATCTAAGTATAACAAGTATACTCTAAGTATAAATTTTGAAATGTTGTGTCAAGCACATGTGCTTGAATCACTAACATTAATAAGTCACAGACAAAGGGGTAAAAAGAGCAATATTTAAAAAGCATTTCCCTCACAGCTTTATTGAGCTATACTTTCCATACAGTAAATTGCACTCATTTAAAGTCTAAATTTGATGAGTTTTGACATTTTTATTCTCACAATCCATCACCATCACCACAATTCAGGTAATGAATATGCACCATCCGCAAAAGTTTCATGTCCTTTTTTCATCCATTCCTCCCTGTTTCCAACCCAGGCCCAGGCAACCACTGGATCTGATTTTTGATATTATAGGTTAGCTTACATTTACTAGAAGTTTATATAAATGGAATCATTCAGAGTGTCTTTTTTTCTTATTGGTCATGTTTCTTTCACTTTAGAATAATTATTTTGAGATTTATATAAGCTACTGCATGTATCAGTGGTTTGTTGTTTTTCATTGTTGAATAGTATTTCCCTGTATGGATGTGTTGTAATTTGTTTTTCAGTTGTTGATGAACATTTGAATTATTTCCAGTTTGGAGCTATTATAGCTAAAGCTGCCATAAACATTTGTGTATAAGTCTTATGTGGAATATAGTTTTTTTCTCTTGAGCAAATACCCAAGAGTGGAATGGTTGGGTCAAATTATAGGTATAACTTTTTAAGAAATTGCCAAACTAGTTTCAAAGTGATGTACCACTTTATATTTCCACCACCAGTGTGTGAAAATTATACTTGCTTTATATTTTCACTAACACTTGATATAGTCAGTTTTTTTAATTTTTAAATTTTATGCATTTTAGTGGTTGTATAGTGATATTGCATTATGATTTTAATTTGTATTTCTCTAAAGATTCATGATGGTGAGCTTTTCATGTGCTTGTCGCCCATATGTTTACTTTGTTAAAGTGTCTGTTCAATTATTTTGGTTTTTTTTTTCATAGTTAAAGTAGTTTTAGGGCTTCCCTGGTGGCTCAGCAGTAAAGAATCCACCTGCGATGCAGTAAGCACAGGAGATGCAGATTCAATCCCTGGGTTGGGAAGATTCCATGAAGAAGGGTATGGCAACTCACTCCAGTATTCTTGCCTGGGAAATCCCATGGACAGAGGAACCTGGAGGTTGAGAGTCCACAGGGTCACAAAGTCAGACACAACTGAAGTGACAGCATGCACGCACATACGCAAGGTAGTTTTATTTGAGCAGTGCTTTCTGCAGGCCTGGAAATTCTTTCCTTTTTTAAAGATTATTTTGTTTTGGCTGTGCTAGGTCTTTGATGCTGCAGGCAGGCTTTCTCTAGTTCCGGTGAGCGGGCCTACTCTTCCTTGCAGTGTGCGGGCTTCTGCCTGCGGTGGCTTCGCTTCTTGTGGAGCACGGGCTCTAGGAACTTGGACTTCAGTGTGTGGGGGGCGTGGCCTCAGTAGTTTTGGCTGCTGGGTTCTAGAGTGCTGGTTCAATAGCTGTGCCCCACCAGCTTAGTTGACCCACGGCATGTGAAATCTTCCCTGAGCAGGAATTGAACCTGTGTCTTCTACATTGTCAAGTGGAATCTTAACCTCTGGATCACCAGGGGAGCCCTATTTTGCCCACTTTTAACAAAGGTTGCCTTCTGATTGGTTTATAAGAGATATTTTAAAATTCTAAATAAAGTCCCTTGCATGATAAAAGTTTCGCAAAGATTTTCTCCCACTTTGTGGCCTGCTGTTTTATATTCATAACAGTGTCTAAAGAGCAAATGCTTTTTATTTTGATGAAATTTACAAATTTTTACTTTTACAGATACCATTTTATTTCTTTTCTAGTTCATGCTTTTTATGTCATATTTAAGAACTCTTTAATAAACCAAATATCATTAAGATTTTTCTCTTACGTTTTCTTCTAGATCTATTATAGTTTTAACTTTTATATTTAGGTCTATAATACATTCAGTGTTAAGTTCTGCACATGGTGTGAAAGTTTAGAAGTTCATTTGGGGGTTGTTTTTCTCATACTGTTTATTGAAAAGATTTTCCCTTTTTCATTATATTGTCTTAGTACCTTTCTGGAAAACCAGTCAAATATATTTCTGGACTCTATCTAGCATTACATTTAGATCATTAAAATCTAAATATCTATTTTATGAGAATTCTTCACAACTTTGATTACTGTAGATTTATAGTAATTTTGAAACCAGGTAGTGTATATCTGTGAACCTTATTCTTTGTTTTAAAAATTGTTTTAACTATTCCAGGTATGTTATGTTTTCATACACATTTTAGAATCAGTTTTTGAATTACTATAGAAAAAATAATGCTAATATTTTGATTGGAATTTCACTGAATCTATAGATCAATTTGGAAATAATCGATATTTTAAAAATACTGAGTTTTCCAATTTAGAAACATACTGCATGTCTCCATTAATTTTAGTCTCAAAAATGTTTCATGGTTTTCAATGTATCACTCTTAACATGTTTTGTCAAATATATTCCTAAATATTTTTGATGCTATTATAAATGGTATTGCTTTTATAAACAAGTTGAGACTGAATTTCAAGTTAAGATCTTCATTAGAATGTAGAAATATAATTGATTTTTATATTGGTCTTGTATTCTGCAACATTAAACTCAATAATTAGTTCTAGTAGCTTTTTGTAATTCTGTGGGATTTCCTGTAGGAGATATTGTTGTCTGCAAATAAAGACAGCTTTACTTGTTCCTTTCCTTTTATTTCTTGTTTCTGGTTTATTGCACCACCTAAGACCTTCAATACAATCTTGAACAGAAGTAACAAGAATAGATAATTTTTACCTCACTCCCAGTGTTAGGGGAAAGTCATTCAATCTTTACCATGAAATATGATGTTAACTCTATGTTTTTCATAGTTGCCCTTTATAAGATTGAGGGAGTTCCTTCCTATTCATGTTTTGCTGAGAGTTTTGTTAATAGATGTTGGAGTTTTAAACATTTTGAACATTATTTGAAGTGTTAGCAATTATTTTAAAATAATTTTAAATTTTGCACCAAATACAAGAGTGAGTAATGTTTTAATATTATTTACAAAATTTGCAATGGCTTTATCNGAGTTTTGTTAATGGATGTTGGAGTTTTAAACATTTTGAACATTATTTGAAGTGTTAGCAATTATTTTAAAATAATTTTAAATTTTGCACCAAATACAAGAGTGAGTAATGTTTTAATATTATTTACAAAATTTGCAATGGCTTTATCAGTTCAGTTCAGTTCAGTCACTCAGTCATGTCCAACTCTTTGTGACCCCATGGACTGCAGCACACCAGGTTTCCCTGTCCATAACCAACTCCCGGAGCTTATTCAAACTCATGTCCATCGAGTCAATGATGCCATCCAATCATCTCATCCTCTGTCGTCCCCTTTTCCTCCTGCCTTCAATCTTTTCCAGCATCACAGTCTTTTCCAATGAGTCAATACTTCACATCAGGTGGCCAGAGTATTGGAGTTTCAGTTTCAGCATCAGTCTTTCCAATGAACACTCAGGACTGATCTCCTTTAGGATGGACTGGTTNGGGCCCTCGGGGCTCTGCAGCAGTCCATTTAATTTGGAGAATGGGAGAATCTTGAGGCTTACTGGACGGGGAACTTGTGTGCACACGCTGAATGTGGCAGAGCATGGCTGAAGGCTCACGGAGGCTCACACCTGTGTCTCGCAGAGAGCTGCCCGGAGGGGTCGGCTGATGGTCTGCCCCCAGACATTTGATCCTGCCAGTTAGTTTCTCAAATGTGACCTTTACATCACCGTTGCCCCTATTCTTTAACTCATGTTACCCCCTTTTCCGAACCATTCTCTGTGCCAAGCATTCATAACAGAATGTTAGCACTAAAAATGAAGTAGTTCGCACCATAGCTTCCTCAACACTCTGGGGCTCAGAAACAAAACCTTGTCCTTGATCTCAGATCTTTATCTTAGCCTTTTCTTTCTAAGAAAATGTATCATTAAGAAAATGATGAAAATGTATTACTTTAAAAATCTTATTTTAATATTTTTAGTATTTTATTAATATTGCTATTTTCTGATTGTGAGTACAAGCATCTGATATACATATTACATGAATGGTTATGTGATGTTACATATGTATTATTTACCTCCTGGGCCTCCTAAGCTCGACACTGTGCAGTGGTTGGTATGATGACAGGCATGTCAGGGGCTTAATAGAATGCAGTCCCTATTTTTACTGATCATAATAATCCATTCTTAGGGAAGCCTGGTGAAATGAATGACATTTCAGGTGAGTTGTAGGTTGAATTTGACTTAATTTAGAAAAGGGCTATTCAATCTGTTTGCAGCTGCAAAACTGGGGTGACCCCCAACTCCCAACTCCCTACAAGAAGGCAACTGATGTGTGAGCTCCAACCTTGGGGATGGTTTTGTGAAAAGATGCTCTGCTGCAGAGTTTCTTAGTCCAGCTCACTAGCACTTTTCCTTTCTCATTTTTGTATTCTTTGAGCTTGGACTTGGGAATAGATTTCACCATCTTTTTTTTTTTTTTTTT
>SJYV01026023.1:227959-252156 GCA_006410875.1 Neotragus pygmaeus | reverse complement strand
ACACACACACACACACACACACACACACACACACGCATGCGCGCGCGCACACACACACACACACACACACACACACACACACACACAGAGTCTTGCTTACCAGCAAGGAAAGAGGAGTTTTTCCTACATCTAAACTTCTTTTCTGCAACGATTTTAAACCCTTGAATAAGCAGTTTGAGAGCCCTAGTTTTCACACCAAACTGAGCTTCTAGAGGCTGATTACATAGGGGTCAAGCACACAGACTCTGGAAGCAGGGCATGGGATTTGAGTACTAGTTTAGATACTTACTAGCTAGTCAACTATTGGCAAATTATTAATCCACTTTATGCCTCAGTTTCCCATCTGGAATATGGAGAGGAATAATAGCAACTACTTCTATGGCTATTCTGACAGTTAATTAATACCTGTAAAGCACATAGAACAGGGCCTGGTACATTGTAAAGTGAAAGTGAAAGTGAAGTCGCTCAGTCGTGTCCGACTTTTTGCGTCCCTGTAGACTGTAGCCCACCAGGCTCCTCTCTCCATGGGATTCTCCAGGCAAGAATACTGGAGTGGGTTGCCATTNACAGGGCCTGGTACATTGTAAAGTGAAAGTGAAAGTGAAGTCGCTCAGTCGTGTCCGACTTTTTGCGTCCCTGTAGACTGTAGCCCACCAGGCTCCTCTCTCCATGGGATTCTCCAGGCAAGAATACTGGAGTGGGTTGCCATTTCCTAAGTACTCAGTAAATGTTGGCCTGCATTATTACCACTGTGCAGGTCTCTCTCTCTCTTTCTAAATATTTATTTGTCTGCACTGGGTTTTAGTTGCAGCACGTGGGGTCTTTTGCTGCGGCGCATGGGCTTCTCTCTGATTGTGGCAGGTGTGCTTAGTTGTTCCACAGCATGCGGGATCTTAGTTCCCCAGCTAGAGATGGGATCTGTGTCCCCTGCATTGGGGGGCAGATTCTTAACCACTGGACCACCAGGGAAGTCCCCCAGATTTCTCAGAGAGACAAAGTTTTAAAAAGTAATGGTTGATGTAGTGGTTTTTAGCAATAGGACTGGAGCTAAAATTTAGAGATGAGTTTTAAGGGTAACTTCAATGTTCCAATGAACAAAACTGTGAGAGAGGATCCTCACTTGACATGCTGTGTACCCGTGTTTAAGTTTTAGGTACAGGAACCGCCCAACATTTCTGCTACATTTTGTATTTATGCTAGTATTCACCTGTCCAAGAAAGTACCCATCTAAGTTATTTCTGTTTATGACTAGTTCTCTGGTTCCAGTAGCTCACTGTGAATTTAGATTCCATCTAACATGGTGCCGGCCTCATCCCTTGTTCAGTATCAGTGGGCATGAATGCCGCTGGACTATTTCATCACTCAGCACCCTGATTAAAATGTTGATCTTAAACCAATAACCCTTCTCAGGGGATAGATTCCAATAATACCTATTACAAGAGACCCAATAACCCTTCTTGTGGGATAGATCAGGTGGTCTTAGCCTTTTCCAAAACAAATTCAAATACATCCTTCATCAAAGCTCAAACTCAGATGAGAAGGTTTACTTCCTTAGTGTGAGTAGACGCTAATGCAATAGGATCAGTAACAATGTTGAGCATTTTCCAGTATAAATATACCAGCCAAAATGTGAAAGACAGCACAGAATTGTTGTAGTTTTTCATTATAATACTGACCATACATATGCAAACAAATGTGGAGTCAGGTCTCCACATGGAAAAGAATGAACATGCATATGAGAATTTCTTAGGATCATTTAGCCGTCACTTCCACTTTTTCCCTTCAGATATATCATTTTCTTTCCTAGAGCATCAATACAGAACTTTTGGTTGCAAAGATGATAGTTTTTCTCCCTCCCAAACTTCCTTATCCATCTCTATTTCAAGCAACGGCATTAGATTAGACCCAAAAGACTTTTCTTTTTTTCTTTGTATATTTCTTTTTTTTTTCCTTCCTTCTTTCCTTTTTATAAACCTATGGATTTTACTGTGAAAACATGCAGTCTTTCACCATTAAGTATCATGTTAGCTATAGGTATTTTATAAATATTGTTCATCAAATTAAGTACATTTCCTTTTAGTCCCAGTTTATTGGCATTTCTATCATGAAAAGGTGTTGAATTTTGTCAATTGCTTTTTCAGTATCTACTGAAATGATTACATGACTATTATCCTTTATTCTGTTAATGTAACATATTTCATTAATTGACTTTNTGCAGTCTTTCACCATTAAGTATCATGTTAGCTATAGGTATTTTATAAATATTGTTCATCAAATTAAGTACATTTCCTTTTAGTCCCAGTTTATTGGCATTTCTATCATGAAAAGGTGTTGAATTTTGTCAATTGCTTTTTCAGTATCTACTGAAATGATTACATGACTATTATCCTTTATTCTGTTAATGTAACATATTTCATTAATTGACTTTTTTAATGTTCGAGCAATTTTACTTGCCTGAGATAAACTCTATTTGGTTTGGTACATAATCTTTTCTATTCACTGCTAGATTCTGTTTACTGATATTCTACTAAGAATTTTTATGCCTATGTTTATGAGAGATATTAGTCTGTAGTTTTCTTGTGATGTGGCTTTATTATCAGGATAATTCTGGCTTTACACTATGGTTTGGGGAAATGATTCCTCCTCTGCTGCTTTATGAAAGAATTCCTATATGACTGATGTTATTTCTATTGTAATGCTTGATAGACTCCAACAGTGAAGTATTCTGGGTCTAGGATTTTCTTTGTGGAAAGTTCTTAATAAGATTTCATTTATTTGCTTGATACAGATCTCTTCATATTTTCTGTTTCTTCTTGAGACAGTTTTATTGTTATGAAGTTGTTTGTGCTATTCCTTTTGATTTCTGTTGAGTCTCATTTTTGGTTTAGGTAATTTGCATCTTCTCTTTTTTTTTGTTGTCAGTCTAGCTGAAAGCTTATAGATTTTATGGATTGCATTAAAAAGTCTACTTTTGGTTTTCTTGTTTTTTTCTACTGTATCCTTTTTTTCTATTTCATTTATTTCTGCTCTGATCTTTATTATTTACTTCTATATATTTACTATAGATCTGATTTGCTCTACTTTTTCTAGCTTCTTACAGAAAAAACTTACATTATAGATTAAAAAGGAAGAAAGGTCACCCACTCCAGTGTTCTTGCCTGGAGAATCCCAGGGAGGGTGGAGCCTGGTGGGCTACCGTCTATGGGGTCTCACAGTGACTTAGCACCAGCATGCTTTGCCTTAGCTGTAGTCCATAAATTTTCAGATGTTATATTTTCATATTTAGCTCAGTGTATTTTCTGGTTTTATTGTAATTTCTTCCTTGACTCACAGTTACTTAAAAGTGTGTTTCTTAATTTCCAAATGTTGGAGGTTCTCCAAATTTTTTTCCTTTGTTGATTTACAATTTGATTCCATTGAGATCAGTGAACATAGTTTTTAATTTACTGAAACTTGCCTTATATCCCAGCATATAGTCTCTACTAGAGAAGGCTCCATGTCATTGAAAAAAAACATCTATTCTGCTATTTGAGTGGAGAGTCCTTTATATATCAATTGGTTGGTGGTTCTGTTCATGTCATCTATATCTTTACTAATTTTCTGTCTGCTTGCTTTATCAATTACTTTGAGAAATTATTGAAATCTCTAACTACAACTATTAAATTGTCTATTTCTCCTTTCATTCTGTCAGTTTTTGCTTTATGTAATTTGTGGCTGTTTTTAGCTGTTTCCCATTTACAATTGTTAAATATATGACATGTCCCACTTGGTCTCAAGAAATCTTTTCTAAAGTACATACAGTGCAGTTGCCATATAGTTTGGGTTTGTCTTATTACCCTTTTCCACCCCTTACTGTTTACTTTAGAGTCTTTGAATCTAAACTTTGTTACAAAGATATCCACACCTAGACAAAGAAAGAGAAAGTCTCCGTTTTTTTCTTCTACTGTTTAATATTTCCCCTTTGTCTAGGTACAGGTACCTTTGTCTTTTTCTTACTTAGGATTATTTGTGCTTCTTGAATCTATATATATTTGTTTTTCATCAAATTTGAGGTTTTGGCCATTATTCCTTCAAATATTTTTCAGAATCATTCACTTTTTCCTCTCTTTTGGGGTTCCTATTATATGCTTGATGTTATCCCATAGGTCTTTGAGATTCTGTTCTTTTTTCCTGTTTTCTTTGTGTGTGTGTGTGTGTGTGTGTGTGTGTGTGTGTATGTTTTTACTCTGTAGTTCAGATTGAACAATTTTTATAGCTCTATTTTGAGTTCATGGATGCTTCCTTCTGACATCTGAGATCTGCTGTTGAGCCCATCTAGTAATTAAAAAAAAAATTTAGTGTGGCATTTTTCAATTCTAGAATCTTATTTTTTTTAAGTTTATATTTATATCGATAGCCTCAATTGCTGAGAGTATATATTATATACACATATATAAGATTGTCAAAATATATTTTTAAAATTATTTGTACTTCTTTATAATAGTTGCTCTGAAGTTTTTTTGTGATAAATCCAACATTTGTGCTCCCTAATTGTCAGTTTCTACCGATTACTTTTTTACTTCTCTGCTTCTTTGCATACCTTCTTCTTTTTTTGAAACTAGATATTTTAACGAATATGAGGATATTGTAGCAAGCATGGATTTTGAGAGTTTTTGTTTGTTTGTATCTCCCCTGGACTTGAACTACAGATTTTGTCTTTTCCACAGTATGCAGCTGGTAGTATATCTGCTGACATATTTATTGCAATTTTTATTTCTTCCAGTCTAACCTCCTAGGGTTTACTTCTGCACCTTCATGACTTAGTAGTCAGCCAGTGATTTGGACGGTGTTTGTTTTCAAACACTCCGAGCCTAAAAGGTTTCCACACTCTGCTGATCCTTTGTGTGGCAATTGGCAAGTGCATTCAGAGCTTAGCCAGCTGTCAAGTGTCCCTTGGCTTTTGCTTTCTACTGAGCTCTCTTTGTGTCTCTTTTGTGTGTGTGTATAGTTTCCCAGTTATCCAGGAAATAGGGAAGAATTTATTTAGCATACATAAGATGAGTATTCTTCAGTCCTGTCGCATGCAGATGCAGAAAGAAGTAAAAAATCATAGAAGCATAGAAATTGATGAAATCTTGAAGCATTCTTGGGAGAGTAAAAACTTGAAAATTACTAGTCAATAGAACTGAAAAGGGACCACTATGAAGTCAATTAATCAACTGTTTACAAGATGGTTTGTGTGTATCTCTTATGACCTAGTGGTTCTTATACATACAGTTCAATTTTTTTTATATGGTATAAAATGCCCTTTAAGATCTGGCTCAATGTCTTCTTATCAACCTCATTTTTCACTTCCCATTATTTTCAGTTCTGCACACAGTCCCACCCATCATTTCATATGCCTCAATTACTTCCTTTTATGCATCTCTAGTTGTCTGATCATTTAAGGCCCAGAGAAAATGTTATAAATTGTGTATACCTTTCTGATTTCTGAAAGCCAAGTGTGCTCCTCCCTATGTGTTACAAACAAGAGAGAAAGAAAAGATGCTCAATGAATGGATGAGGTTTTAGCTCACTCTGGGACAGAGTGAGATTCAACTTACATCCTCATCTCCCTTCACACACCAAAATAAATATCTGAGAGACTAAAGAGGGCATGTTTTTAAATGAAATAGAAAAAAAAAGGTAAGACGGATTTTGGTTAAATATGATACATTGAACAAAAGAAAGGACTTCTGTCTTTTCTCCTCAAAACTCACAGAAGTCACCCAAATTCCTACAGAGAAGAAGTAACAAGTGAAACTTTCTCTGCCTGTGAATTCCATAAAGATTCGAGTATGCAGTCTTCAGCAACCTTTGAAGCCAGGGGTTCAGGGTTGGGTTGAAAATAGAAGGGTTGTTTGAAAGGAGAAGTTAGCACACCCAGATGTCCTCCACTACTCTATGACTCCTCCCTCACTTGTGCAGAAAACTAGAGCAAAATTCACACTGGAGAAACTGAATCAGAGAGGTTTTAAATTCAAGAAAATGAGGCATCGATGAATGTGGGAGTCACCAACATATTGAAAAGGGCAAGTTTAGGGGGGTGTCACATTGAAGCCTTAATAACAATTAGTCCTATGTTTGTGTTGTGCTTAGTTGCTCAGTCGTGTCCGACTCGGTGTGACCCTATGGACTGTAGCCCACCAGGTTCCTCTGTCCATAGGGATTCTCCAGGCAAGAATACTGGAGTGGGTTGTCATGCCCTCCTCCAGGGATAGAACCTAGGTCTCCCGCAGGTTCTTTACCATTGGAGCCACCAGGGAAGCCCAAGAACACTGGAGTGGGTAGCCTAATCCCTTCTCCAGGGGAACTTCCTAACCCAGGGGTCAAACCAGGGTCTCCTGTGTTGCAGGTGGATTCTCTACCAGCTGAGTGACCAGGGAAGCCCAGTCCTGTGTCTATGAAACAGCTATTCACCTATCTCTTCTGTCAATGGTGAGCCACGGCTGCAGACCAGCTCTGGCGCAGACCCTCTGACAAGCTTACGCATTGTGGCCAGGCTGTGTCTTTCTGTGGTAGCCATAGATGTCTCAGATCTCTGCTCAATCCTTTGTTTATATGTTTCTCACTCTTTATTAGACTACAGACTGCTGCTGCTGCTGCTAAGTCGCTTCAGTCATGTCCGACTCTGTGAGACGCCATAGACGGCAGCCCACCAGGCTCCGCCGTCCCCAGGACTCTCCAGGCAAGAACACTGGAGTGGGTTGCCATTTCCTTCTCCAATGCATGGAAGTGAAAAGTGAAAGTGAAGTTGTTCAGTGGTGTCTGACTCTTCGCAACCCCATGGACTGCAGCCCACCAGGCTCCTCTGTCCATGGGACTCTCCAGGCAAGAGTACTGGAGTGGGTTGCCATTGCCTTCTCCTTGTACTTGCTACTTACAGATATTTGAGTCATCNAGTGGTGTCTGACTCTTCGCAACCCCATGGACTGCAGCCCACCAGGCTCCTCTGTCCATGGGACTCTCCAGGCAAGAGTACTGGAGTGGGTTGCCATTGCCTTCTCCTTGTACTTGCTACTTACAGATATTTGAGTCATCTCTATCCTTGTTAATAGTTAACTACCCTTTATTACTTAATGATTCTTTATTTTAAATTTACCTTGCTCTAATTACTGGTTTCTGTCTCCTAATTGAACTCTGACTGCTATTAGAATTCATATCTGAGGTGGTCCCAGGAGACAGACCCAAAAAGATGAATTTGGGGATTGGGTAATATGTTGAGCTTCTTGCCAATGGGAAATGGAATGAAGTAACTTACGATTAACTTCTCACCTATGGTTAATTAAATGCCAATTGAACAAGTGTTGTTGGAGTCCTTACAGCTATATTTGACTATCATAGACTATTCTGAGTACACTGGAGAGCTTACAGAAAGAAAATGACAATCTTAGGTTCTATAACTCTTAGTTAAAACCATGGTCTTAGAACCACAGAACTATGACATCTTAAAAAGAATCTCAGTTCTTGTCACTACAGAGCTGATGTTGAAAATCAAACATAAAACTTAATATTGTGGGTTGCAGAACTATAGCATCAGTTAAATTCACAGCCTCACTAAGCATCCCATGTGAAAGTTAGAGTATTGACCAGGACATTATGGTACCCTGAATCTTGAGATGAGAACATTTAGTTAGATTCAGATAAAACTGAGAATCTAAGCCTCCCTTATGTCTGTAGACATAGCTTTCAATCTTATGTCTGAGATTACTAGTCTTCCTGTGCTAATCTCACTTCAGACATACAACTTGAAGCAGGATGTTCTTTCTTCTCAATACCCACCATATCACTTCCTGTTTTCATTATACTTGCAACTGTGGTCAAATTTCACCACATTTGAAAGGGCTAAAACAATTACAGGAGATGACAACTTACACACCAAACTAATTGCAAGATATTATGAATATATTCCAGCAGAAACTGGGGAATGTATGTGGAAATGTATTCTAAAGGTGTTAGTTTAAAGAGGGAAGAATATAAAAATGGGCTAATTAAATTAATACGGGTGCACTTAACTGGAGGTTTCAGGTTTAAAGTATTAATTCATACAACTGTAGTTGCCTCTAGTAAACCTACCTTTTGGATTTACTGAAACTTGGCCTGATTGGCAGCTGATGACAATGAGATTGAGATGTCTGAGCCTCCCTGCATTATGTGTTGAAGGGAACCCAAAGGTTTAGGGAGACAAGGAGCTTGGCGGGGGTTAATTATGTGTGACCTGCACACCTACCGTTAAACTACAGGGCCTTTTACAACTTGGCACATTTCCAGGCGTACCCATCTCCCAGACTGAATGCCCCTGGACTGACTCTGAAGGGAAGGAATAAAATAGTAACTCAAAAGGAATACTGCATTAAGAGTTGTTTTTTTTTTTTAGCCAACAGATCTAAGTATTTTAAAGAGGCAAGCAGAGGAACAGGGAGAGAAGATGAAAATCTAGGCAGGAGGTTATATAAATACATCACAGCACATGTCTAAAACTGTGGCCCTAAAGATCGTTTATGAACATGGCCAGGTCATGCCTCCAGGAATTAATCTGTTGTTTTCTGGTTTCTCCCCTTCTTTTCCATACTCTTATTTGTTTTGGATAGCCATGAGTTACCACTTAGTGAAGAGAAACAAATGCTCCAGGAAGGCAGCTGTGGACGCTTTACCTTCTAGGCCTTACGTGAGACTCTGGTTAGGGAAGACAGGGGGAAGAGTGCAAGAGGGGAAGAGGAAAGCTAGGTTTGGAAAGATGAGGAAAGGAGAGTTTCAGCCTGTGAAAGAAGACTGGATACAGAGGAGTGTGCCACTGCCTCCTTCCCAGCGCTCCAACGTCCCCCCGTCTTCTTTGCCTGTGGTCCACCTACCCTGTAGTGTTCTTATGCCCTGGGGAGCCTCCTCCTCTGGAGAGCTTGTGATGGTGGTAGAGGTGCTGTGTCTCCTTCCCAACGTAGGATGAAAAGAACCAACTGAAAATTTCCTTATGCCCTGGGCTACAGTGGATATTGAGCCCTGCTGTTTGCATAGATCATAGCTGTGTTTTGGATAGTGTTATGGTGGTTGTTGGACAGTTGCTAAATTGTGTCCAACTCTTTGCAACCCCATGAACTTCAGCACGCCAGGCTTCCCTGTCCTTCACTATCTTCTGGAGTTTGCTCAAACTCATGTCCATTGAGTTGGTGATGCCATCCAACCATCTCATCTTGCCCCCAATTTTTCTCAGCATCTGGGTCTTTTCCAATGAGTCAGCCCTTCACATCAAGTGGCCAAAGTATTGGGCTAATCCTTCACACAGAAACAAGTTACTTGTTTTTTGAGTTCCTATCTGTACGTTTTCAGTTTTTTGGTTGTTGTTATGGACTGAATGTTTGTGTCTACTCCACCATTAAATTCCTATGTTGAAACCTTACCCTTTGATGTGATGGTATTAGAAGACTGGGCTTTGGGAGGTAAATAGAATTAGATAAGGTCAAGAGTGTGTAGCCCTCGTGAATGGGATAAAAGTTATGAGAGATCTTGCTTTCTCCCTTGGCTCTCTCCTGTGAGGGAACAGTGAGAAGCAACCATCTGCAACCCAGAGGAGACCATGCTGATATCCTGACCTTAGACTTCCAGTCTCCAGAACTGCGAGAACTTAATATCTATTGCTTATTAGCCACCCAGTCAATGATGTTNTGACTCATTGGGAAAGACTCTGATGCTGGGAGGGATTGGGGGCAGGAGGAGAAGGGGACGACTGAGGATGAGATGGCTGGATGGCATCATGGACTTGATGGATGTGAGTCTGAGTGAACTCTGGGAGTTGGTGATGGACAGGGAGGCCTGGCTGCTGCAATTTTTCGGGTTGCAAAGAGTCGGACATGACTGAGCGACTGAACTGAACTGAACTCTGCATAGAAGTTAAATAAGCAAGGTGAGAATATACAACCTTGACATACTCCTTTCCCAATTTTTTTATTAATTCTTTTTATTTTATTTATTTTTTTAACCATTTATCATCACATGTACATCCTTTCCCAATTATGAACCAGTCTGTTGTTCCATTGTTCCATATATGGTTCTAACTATTGCTTCTTGACCTGCATACAGATTTCTCAGGAGGCAGTTAAGTGGTCTGGTATTCTCATCTCTTTAAGAATTTTCCAGTTTGTTGTGATTCACAGAATCAAAGACTTTAGCGTAGTCTAGGAAGCAGAAATAGATTATTTTTGGAATTACCTTGGTTTTCCTATGATCCAATGGATGCTGGCACTTTGATATCTGGTTCCTCTACCTTTTCTAAATCCAGATTGTTCATCTGGAATATGTTGGTTCATGTACTGCTGAAGCCTGTTTTGAAGAATTTGGAGCATTACCTTGCTACTTAGTATGAAAATTTCTAGTTCTATAATGCTGTTACAAATGGCATCTTTCCTTTCTTTTTTATGGCTGAGTAGTACTCCATTGTATACATATACTACATCTTATTATCCATTCCTTGTCAATAGACATTTGGATCACTTCCATCCTTGGCTGTTGTAAACAGGGCTCCTATGAACATTGGGATGCATGTAACTTTTTGAATTAGAGCTTTCTCTGGATATATGCCCAGGAGGGGGATTGTTGTATCACATGGTAATTCTATTTTAAGTGTTTTAAGAAACCTCCTTACTGTTCTCCATAGTGGCTGTACCAACTTACATTTCTACCAACAGTGTAGGCGGGGTCCCTTAAAGATTTTTTTAATGATGGCCATTCCAACCAGTATGAGGCTGTGTTGTTGTTGTTCAGTCACCCAGTCATGTCCAACTCTTTGTGACCCCATGGAGTGCAGCACATCAGGCCTCCCCATCCCTCACCATCTCCTAAAGTTTGCCCAAGTTCATGTCCATTGCATCGGTGATGCCATCCAGCCATTTCATCCTCTGATGCCCTCTTCTCTTTTGCCTTCTATCTTTTCCAGCATCAGAAACTTTTCCAATGGGTCAGCTCTTTGCATCAGATGACCAAAATACAAGAAGTTCAGCTTCAGCATCAGTCCTTCCAATGAGTATTCAGGGTTGATTTTCCTTAAGATTGACTGGTTTGATCTCCTTGCTATCCAAGGGGCTTTCAGGAGTCTTCCCCAGCATCACAGTTCAAAGGCATCAATTCTTTGGCATTCAGCTTTCTTTACAGTCCAGCTCTCACAACCATACATGACCACTGGGAAGACCATAGCCTGACTATATGGACTTTTGTCAGCATAGTAATGTCTCTGCTTTTCAATACACTGTCTAGGTTTGTCATAGCTTTCCTGCCAAGAAGCAAACATTTTCTGATTTCATGGCTGCAGTCACCATCCACAGTGATTTTAGAGCCCAAGAAGAGGAAAACTGTCACTGTTTCCATCTTTTTCCCTTCTATTTTCCATGAAGTAATGGGAACAGATGCCATGATCATAGTTTTTTATATTTGGTTTTAAGCTGACTCTTTCACTCTCCTCCTTCACCCTCATCAAGAGGCTCTTTAGTTCCTCTTCGCTTTTTGCTATTAGAGAGGAATTATCTGCATATCTGAGGTTATTGATGTTTCTCCTGCCTGTATTGATTCCATCTTGTAACTCATAAGGTGTAACCTCATATCTTTTTTTTAATAAAAGGACAAAAAAATATAAGGTTATACTTTTTGTAATTTTGATGTGCATTTCTCTTATAATTAGCAATGTTAAGTATCTTTTTATGTGCTTATTGGTATGTGTATTTCTTCTTTGAAGAAATGTCTGTTTAGGTCTTTTGCCCATTTTTTGTTAGGTTTTTGGGGTTTCTTGTTATTGAGTTGTATAGGTTATTTGTATATTTTGGAAATTAAACCTTTGTTGGCCCCACTGCTTGCAAATATTTTCTTCTAAAAGAGTTTGAACTTTACAGAAATATTTGAATATAAATGTCACAGTTTTATATACAAATGTGAAAATACAAAAAAGTTCTCCTAAAGAGATAAAAACAGTCAACTACACATTAAGCCATTTAATACATGTTCACACTGAAAAGGAGTAACTGTGATATCAATTCTTATCTTCTATGAATCTTGACAAACAGCCTCTTGGATGATATAATAGTTTTTCTTATAATTTTAGGAAAATATTTTCATTAACTTTATTTTTTATATTTTAGCTGTGCTGGGTCTTCCTTGCAGTTCACAAGCTCTTTAGGTGCAGTGCATAGGCTTAATTGCCCTGAGACATGTGAGATCTCAGTTCCCCAATCAGGGATGGAACCTGAGTCCCCTGCATTGAAAGGCAAATTCTTAGCCACTGGACTACCAGGACCACCACATTCATTAACTTTAGGAAGAAATATTCTGTTCCATACTTGGGTCTGCACAAATAAATGAAAAGCTCTGGCATAAATGAAGGCAAATACAAAATTCTTTTTTCCTTATTTTTAACTGCTTTACAAGACAACTGATTATCTAAAGGAAAAATCAGTTGTATCAGCATATTTTTGGTAGCATATGTAAAATATAAGATATGATAACTATAGCACAAAGAATGGAAGGATAGAATTGGAAATGTATTGGTGTAAGGCCCTTATCCAATATACGAAGCACTATAGTATTTGAAGGTAGACTGTGATGCTTTAAAGAAGCATATTTGAATTATGTGGTAACTGCTAAAATTTAAAAAAATGAGGTGCAAATAGAAAGCCAATTGTGGAAATAAAATGGAGTCATAAAAACACTCACTCCAAATGAAAGGGAAAGAGACGGAACAAATAAAACATTATAAAATAAGATGATATATTTAATCCAATAACATCAATAATTACATTAAAATCAAAGTCTAAACATACCAATTAAATCACAAAAATTATGCTTGAATAAAATGAAAAGATTGAATAAAAATAATACCCAATACTGTCTACAAGAAACTCAAATATAAAGACATGTCAAAAAATTAAGTGACTGAATGGATCATTTCATCCAAAAGCATCAGAAAACACATTCTTTTCAAGTGTATCTGGAATGTTCTCCAGGATACATCATATACTAGTCTACAAAACATCTTAGTATATTTAAGAAGACTGAAATCTTATCAATCATCTTTTCTGACCACAATGCTATGAAAGTCAAAATCAACTATGAGGAAACTGGAAAACCACAGATACATGGAGGCTAAACAACGTGCTACTAAAGAACCAATGAGTGACTGAAGAAATCAAAGAGGAAAAAAAAATTTTTAATGCCTGGAGACAAATGACAATGAAAACAGAATATGCCAAAAATCTATGAATTTCAGCAAAAGCAGTTCTGAGAGGAATAGCAATGCAAGCTTATCTCAGGAAACAAGAAAATTTTCAAGAAACTTACACTTAAGAAACTAAAGAAAGGAGGAACAAACAAAACCCAAAGTTAATAGGAGAGAAATAACAAAGAGCAGAGCAGAAATAAATGAAGTAGAGACTAAAAACAAACAAACAAACCAGCAAGAAATGGAAAAGTTCAATGATACCAAGAGCTGGTTCCTTAAAATTATACACACAATTGATAAATGTATAGCTAGACTTATCAAGAAAAAAGGGAAAGGGTTTAAATCAATATAATTAGAAATGAAAAAGGAGAAGCTACAACCAATACCACAGAAATACAAAGGATGATAAAAGATTACTATGAACAACTTTATGTCAATAAAATGGACAACCTAGAAGAAACAGACAAATTCCTAAAAATGTGCAATCTCCAAGACAGAACCAAGAAGAAATAAAAAATATGAACAGACCAATTACCTGTGATAAAACTGAATTAACAATAAACAAACTTCCAAAAAACAAAAGTTAAAGACCAGATGAATTCTACCAAATATTTAGAAAATAATTAAAGCCAATCCTTCTAAAATTATTCCAAAAATCCTCAGAGGATGACATTCTTCCATAATCATTCTAGGAGGTCTGTAATAAAAACCAGACAAAGATTCACACACACACACACAAGTATAGGCCAATATCACGGATGAACCCTGTGTATACAAGATGAATTAAAGACACTTGAAGATGTGAAACCATAAAACCTCTTGGAGAAAATATAGGCAGTATACTTTTTGACATTAGTCTTAGCAGTGTATTTTTTTAAATATATATCTCCTCAGCANAATATCACAGATGAACCCTGTGTATACAAGATGAATTAAAGACACTTGAAGATGTGAAACCATAAAACCTCTTGGAGAAAATATAGGCAGTATACTTTTTGACATTAGTCTTAGCAGTGTATTTTTTTAAATATATATCTCCTCAGCAAGGGAAACAAAAGCAAAAATAAGTAAATAGGGTTACATCAAAGTAAGAAGTTTTTGCAAATCTCATCCCCATCCATAGTTACATTACACAAAAATATTAAGAGCCTGAAAGCAAACAGAAGGCCTGGTCCTTACTCTACATTGTTGAGACTACACTTTTTCTTTCTAGTACTACATATTACCATTTTCAATTCCTCCTCCATATTGCTTTATTGGGAAATTACTGTTTACAATGATCTCTGTATGGACATGAGTTTGGATAAACTCCAGGAGTTGGTGACGGACAGGGAGGCCTGGCATGCTGTGGTCCATGGAGTCGCAAAGAGATGGACACAACTGAGCAATTGAACTGAACTGAATGATCTCTATTGACCACAGACTCAGCTACAGAGGACCCTACCTGTGCTCTCAGGACTGTAGTAATTGGTGACACGTAACACCCATCTGAGGTCCTACCCCCGTGAGGCACTGGGTACTAGCCATCCAGGGGCATTTGTAGAATCTAATAGTTTCCCATCCTTCCCAGTCTTGTGCAGCTAGAGTATTATACAAGCCCACACTGAAGAGCAACATGCACTTGGTTGGATGGGATTAAGGGGTTCTGAGAGCCAAGTCAAGTTGATGCTGCTTGTTACTGTCATTTTGATCTTACATACACCTGGACTGGAGTGAGGAAGCACGTTACACAATTAAATCTGATATATTAATAAAAAATGTACTTGACAAATATAGTTCTTTGATAATTTTGAAAAGAAGATACTTTGTCATAAGTAAGAAGTATCTGGTAGTTGATAGTTCACTGAGACTAAAAACACAGAAGTCAGAGAGATGAACAAATTCTCTATCTACTCCTGTATTCGAATTTCATGAATTCCAATTCTTTTTAGGCTATTAAATTCCTTTTTCTTCACATAAGCCCTGATCATTAGGAATTGTACCTATGTGTGTATACATGTGAATTTTTGCAACAAAACCTTCTTTCTTGTTCCCTTTGCTCTTACCAACTAATTTATCAATTCAATAATGATTTATAGAACACCAGCTCTTTCCTTCTGTATCTTTCTATTTCCTGCGCGGCAAATCAGGGAATCATGATGGAAATTATAGGTGATGATATGGATTAAGAAGATATAACAGAAAACATGTCCATTCTGATTTGATACACAGAAGCTTCTCTCCCCCGTCTCCCTCTGCCTCCTTCCCACTCCACATCTCAGGCCCTGGAAGCAGAGATCAGTAATAAGTTAGAAGGATTCATTACATGTCTAGCTCTACCAATATCATGCTGGGTATGTCACAAGACTTCTCTCTGTTTCATTGCTTTTTTACTGAGACAATACTGGTATTATTCCTTTCTTTTTCCTTCTCCTTTCATCTCTCTTGCCGACTACCCAACAGATCTGTTACACAGATAAACGAGATGTTGCTGGTTACATTTCTCTGGGAAAAAACAAAACCAAACTATACATGAAAAACATTTTTCTTCAATAAAGCTTTTATGCCTACCCACTGGGTCAGCTCAGAAGGAGGGATGTGCAACTGTCTTGAGAGTATAATATTAGAGAACTCTATTATGCACATTGTGAGCTGCCTTTTTTATTTATAGATGTTAACCAGAATGGATCTTTGCTTCCTTCTCTGGCTTCCCTCATACCTCAGTCTGAGTTGCATAACTATCTTAACTACCTCTGTGATTTTCCTTATTACTATCATCACATTTATTCATGTAACCTACATCTTAAGAGTATGTGCTAGGTACTCATAGTTCTAGGCATTGGTATACAACAGTGAATTAGACAAAATTTCCTGTGCTCTTGAATCTCTTGTAGAGAAACACAATAAACACACACACACACATGATGTCAGGGCATAATAAGAATTAGAAAGAAAATAAAGTAGGTCCAGATGATTGAGAGAAGGTGGTGGAGGGGTTGTGCTGGTTTAGTAGTTTACAGTTAGTCAAGAGAAGTTCTCTCTGAAAACTTAACGTTTGAATAGAAACATGTGTGAACTGAAGTAGAGAGACTTGTAATGTGTAGGTAAACAATATTCTAGTCAGAAGGACACAAATGCCAAGCCCTCAAAGTGGGGATGTGCAGAGCAAAGCCCAGGAATAGCAAGGAGAGTAGAAGGGAAGGGAAGCAGAAAGTCAGGCAAAGACCAGCCCATAGACAGTCTAACATAGCACAGTAAGGATTCTACTCTAAGTGTAACAGGGAGCCATGGAAAGGAAATAAACAAGGAAATGCCATGATGAGACCTTCAAAAGGCTCGAACTGCTGTGTCGGGTATAGAACAAAAGAGCGAAATCAAAGAGATGAGCTGGGAGTCTACTAGAATAATCCAGATGATAGAAAATGGCATCTTGATGAAGATGAAGTAGTGATGAGGGTGGGTGGAGACAATAAAATTGTGATATAAGTTGAAAATAAATCCAACAAGATTTTCTGGTCATTTACCTGAGGAGTATGAAAAAAGAAAAATTTTGACCAATTCCAATATCTTTAATCTGATGTATTGAATAAATCAGGTTCCATTTAATAAAATGGTGAACAGGAGGAGAGAAGTAGATTTGTGTGGAGTGGAGGATGCAATGCAAGTTCAGATCAAGACAGGTTTAATTTGAGATGTTATTAGATCTCTGAGAAGGGGTGTTGGGTAGCAGATAGACATATAGAATGTTAACTTTAGAAAAATGGCTGGACTGAAGATAAGAACTTAGAAGTCATGGCAAGAAATTGGACATTAGTTGAAGAAATGTTTAGGAAAGGAGGTTGTGAGCTACTTTAGCAAATGCTTTTGAGATGCTGAGTAAGATTGACTGAAACTTGACCATTGGATTTAGCCATATGAAGATCCATGGTGATCTTGACTGGATGAATTCAGTTTATCATTGGGATCAAAATCCTCAGAGTTTTGTTCACACATTAATCACATGAAGACCTGTTATTGCAATCTCCCAGCTAGACTGTAAATATAATGAAGGTTAGGATGATGTCTCTTTTAGTCACTGTTCTATCTCCACTGTTCGCCCCAGTCCTGGAGTATAGTAAACGCTCCACAAATATCTCTGGAATATTTCATTCTGTTGAGGTTATGTCAAAGGAATTGATCATCAGGAATTTCCTTGAGGCTGTAGAGTGTTTGGCGGCTTAGTGGTGATTATAATGAAATAGAAAGGGTAATTTATAAAGTCATTAAAGGACCACTTTTTTATTTTGATAAATATTGAGTTTCTGAGTATAAAATGGTGAATGTATTTCAAGACTATACTGTAAACAAGGAATGCCCAATATTTGGTAACCTGAGATTTTGAAATATATGCATATTTTAACTATTATTTGGTGCATAAAGTAAACAATTAACTTTTAGATAAGTCAGGAAGGAGAAACAAAATTTCTCCTATGGTTATTTTCCCAAGAGAGGAAAGTAACGCGTTTCAGTGTTCAGAGAGCTGGGCCTGTGTCTTTGAACACATTTCCTGTACATGCTCACTCAATTAGGCAACAGTATTGATTTTAGGACAGGTAAGATCTAAGATTATCCATTTGTTCACATTAACTCAGATTCTCTCTTTCCCTAAATTCCTGGAAGCAAATTGAATACCATGAAAAACTCGGCAATTTTTTTCTCAGATCACTAGGGAACATTTGGCAAATTGCTGCTTTAGTGCATAAAATAGCTTCTACTATCCCCAAAGCTTCCATGTGGCTGCTCTGAGTTTGTGGATTTAAAATTCTGGCTCAGTGAGTAACTACATAGAATAGAAAGCTGGATGTGAGTAGTCCCATGGACCAGGGAAATCATAATTAAAATTAGGCCTAACAGATACCAGAATGATTGAAATATATTCAGAAGGAAACAGGGACATTTGAAGAGGTTACAAGACTCCTGTCATATAAAATGTACTTCTGACAGTGATGGTGGGTAAAAAGGGAAAATGGAATTTTTGAGAAAAAAGGAAGGAAATGGAAATTTCCCCAAATTTCACAGAGAGTTATCAGACCTAGGGAAATGTTAGGGAAAGGAAGAACTCGATTAGCGAGTGATTGAAGTTTGTAACAAAAATGCAAACTGAAACATAGCAATAGTACTGAATTCCTAGCCTCAATTATCCCCGAAGCTGAAAATGCACTACAGACTATGCTGTGTGTCTGTACAGCTTACTCTGGAACAAAGTGAGTCACAGGATCAGGGCCAAAGGTAGAGAAAGTCTCACTGGTTATTATTGTGATCTTTTTGTACCCATAGGCCTAGAATCTTTCCCCATGAAGTGTTGAATGTAAAAAATAGCAATATATTCTGGAGTACAGAATTAATACTGTCTCTTTCTAAGTGCTCGTGGGTATAAGCTTTAGTTACTTAGGGCAGAGTAAACCTAGAGGAATATTTGTTCCATTGAAAATCTACAGAACTAGAGAGTAGCCCCTGCTCACCGCAACTAGAGAAAGTCAGCACACAGCAACAAAAACCGAGTGGTCAAAAATAATATAAATAAATAACATAAATACAGACTTATAATTGCATACGATATATAGAAAGCCCTAAAGACTTCACACAAAAACTACTAGAGTTGACAAATGAATTCGTTAAGATGGCAAGATAAAAGATTAACATACAGAAGTCAGGTGTTATTTCTTTACACTAAAAATGAAATACCAGAAAGGGAAGGTAACAATAAATCCATTACATTAATAAAATCACATCCAAGAAATAAAATACTTAGGAATAAAAATCACCAAGGAAGTGAGAGACTTTTATGCAGAGAACTATAAATTATTAACAAAGGAAATTGAAGAAGATTTTTTAAAAATACAAAGAAAGTCTATGGCTGAGAGTCTATCCATTCTCAACCTGCCTCTTACACTGGTGATTCATTTGTTTGGTCCACATGCATTATTGAGCACCTACTCTGTGCAATTCTCAGGGCCAAGCTCTGGGGTTTTAAAGGTGAATTTCATAAGCAGAGACAAACATGTAAACCTATAATGACAAAGTATAAAGTACTCTTACATAGTAAGGAGGAACCCATGAGGCTTCAGAGAAGACTGTTAGGTGGCATTTCAGATGATAGCAGGCAAGCAGTGTGTAAGAAAGGGGAGGAAAGGGAAAAGCTGCAAGTGGATGGAGGTGGAATAGAGCCTGATGAATTGAGGGAACCAATGGCAAAGTATCAAAAGCGGAAAGAGAGTTGGAGAGAGTCCCAAGGACCAGGAGGTAGGGGATGAGGGAGAGAGGAGACAGCAAGATGAAAAACAACAGATGGTATAAACTTTCTCTGCAGATCAATTCGTAAGCAAGGAGGTTTATCTTTCTTTAGGAAACTTGAACAGACTTAGTGCTTAAAATGGGGATATATTGACACATTAAAGTTAGTCCTGGGATATATAACCCAAAATACTATCTAGAAAACACAAAACTGATTCTTTGCCCTCCACTTGTTTTTTTTTTTTTTTTTTTACTTTATTTTACTTTACAATACTCTATTGGCTTTGCCATACATCGACATGAATCCACCACAGGTGTACACGAGCTCCCAATCCTGAATCCCCCTCCCACTTTCCACCCCACAACGTCTCTCTGGATCATCCCCGTGCACCAGCCCCAAGCATCCTGCATCCTGCATCGAACATAGACCGGTGCCTCGTTTCTTACATGATAGTATACATGCTTCAATGCCATTCTCCCAAATCATCCCACCCTCTCCCTCTCCCTCAGAGTCCACTTGTTTTTTAGCTGGTTGGGGTTTTTACTGGTGCAGGTGACCCAAATTTTCACTTCCAAGGCATCTGAGTGCATAATGGCTCTGCTGGTGTAGTGTTACTAGCATCTCCTGTACTGATTTCAGCGTGGCCACAGAGTATGCAGAGGGAAACCTAGGCATCCCCTCTCGGCCCCTATTATGCTACAGTAACTCTCTTTCCCTCTGGAGTCAGAGGTAATCTCCCAGTCTACACCTGAACTTTCTTTTCTGTCTATGTGCCAAGAAATAAAAAGGTAGGAGTTTCATTTTCCAATTCAGTAGAATCTTTAATGTATCCCTTGAGTAAAGTCTTTTCTCCCTGGATTCTAAACCAAAAGGCCATTGCTCCTTCCAGGAAGGTGGGCAATGAGATGTACCAGTGTAGTGTACTAGTGTCTGTATATCAGGGATGAATCTTCTGAAAACTAGTCGTGAACACCTTCTTTAGTCAGCAAGTCACAGAAAATCCCCACAAGACCTCATGTGTGTGCCTGAAGAGGGCTAATCTCAGCGCCTAACGTCCAGGAATTGTACTCTGTCACACGGAGACCACTCACAGTGGGGAATCACAACCTCGGGGTGCAGGGCAGGGATCTGATGCTGAGACAGCCAAGTATCATGCTTTCAGGCCCTCTTTCATTCAAACGTTATAAAATTATTCATCAAAAAGTTTTTAGTATTCTAAATCTTTATTCCATTTGGAAGTTCAAGGTAGGCATCCAACTTAACCTTTTCCCAAATGATTACACTGACTGTACAAATAACAAACACATTTCTTTTCACCATTTTATTATATAATCAAATCTCATTCATATCAACTATTCAATAGTTTGTTTCATTCATTATCTGTCTATTCCTGCAGCAGAATATAACAGCAAATACTGCAGTTTAAGTAACTGGCAAAGTCCTTCTGAACATTCTTCTGTATTAGGTTCTTCCTGGCTATTCTTGTAGACTTTTATTCTTCCAAATTTTAAAACTGTTTTCCCAAGTCCCCAGAGGATTCCATTAGAATTTTATTGGGCTGTAATAAACTTATAGGTTGGACATCTTCACAATGTATGTCTTTCAAGCCAAGAATATGACATGCCTCTTTTTTTTTTTTGGTCCATGCTGTGCAGCATGCAGGATCCTAGTTCTTCCAACCAGGGATTATCCGATGCCCCTCTCAGTGGAAACATGGAGACCCAATCACTGGACCATCAGGGAAATCCCCTGACATGCCTATTTATTTATGTAAGTTTTCTTTCTCACTGGACACTGATTCTTAGTGATATGGACTAATTTCTTCTCAAAAACCAATTTTGTTGTTGCTGTTACTAACCTTTCTGTGAGAAGCAAGTTCAACAAAATGAAATCATTTTGTTGGTTTGGGTCACCATTATACTCTTGACAGCATAAACACATGGGTGTATTGTTGAAAATTGTGTTGTGATGATTAACTATTCAAGATTCCAGACTGGGATTTTTGTTGAACTGAATATACAGGTATGGTCAGTTGAAAAAACTGCTTGGAAGTTTCAAGACAACTAGAAACCACCAATGTATGTTTTTGTTCTTTGCCTGTGAAGGATTTCTTTTTTTAAAAAAAGATTGTTTCATCATTTCAGAGCAGTGATGGAGGCTATAATCTTATCTTGATCACATATTTGTGGCACACCTGAGAATTGTTTGCATAAATGCATTGGCTAGAAGCCATATCTACTGGTCCAAAACCTATTCTAAACTTGACAAGACAGTAAAGAAGAATGGTGTGTGCCAAGTTATTTAACAACGCTTGCCAAAGAAGTCACCACGCCTGCTCTCTTTTTCCTTTGTGTTTTCAATGCTTAACACAATGTCTCATACATACTTGGTGTCTAATGGTTTATTGAAGGAATAAATGGACTGTTCAGCAAGGATTTATCTGTGTGCTTTTTAAGGTGAAAACTTGAAGAGTGTAATTGGCTTAGTTAACCGCCATCCCCTCTGCTTCCGTAGCGGCTCCAACAGCCTCTGGATTGGCCGCTGAGACTGTCATGACCTCCTGACTTTGCTCCCCTAAAAATCTTTTCCAGGGCCTGCTTTTGGAGCTTGATCAGCTCCTCCTAGTTCACCTTCCATTCCAGTGGTGGGTGTTTCCAAAAAGCCAACTTCTGTTTTCCTTCCCACCAGCCTTCTGTCGCCAAAGATCATTTGTGTCTCATACCCAGCCAAGTCCCCAGATACTGGACAACAACACTGACGTTTTGCTGTTGACTCTGAAATCAGAGAGTATCATGTTATAATTGGAGTGTTGGAATGACACTTTAATGATGGATTTTGCCTGGTCTGCTTTACGAGATGAATAGGCTAGAGGGCTAGAATGACTCAATCATAGCCAGAATAAGGCAATGAAAATACTTTTTTGCCCAGGGTTGCAGCTATGGGCTTGTGAATAAAAATGATGTTACATCAAATAGAATGTGGCATGACAGAAAAGCACGTCCACTCAGGTAATCAAAGCCGGGAGTCTACGACTGGTATTAAGAGATGGAATAGTGTGCCAAGGGATTAGAAACCAGAGAATACTGAAGGATATATCCAAGATAGCTGCAGCCAAAAGCTGAGCTTTTACATACTCTCAAAGACACATGCCATGGGCAACCTGAATTTAATGTCCTAGAATGAAGCAGATATAATGGAGAGTGACTATTAAAAAGGCTCTTGCATCTAAGTGAGAATTATTGAAAAGACTTGGAGAGTCACAAGGGGAACAGAGAGGCTGGGAACAGATTATAAAGCCATTTCAGAGATGGAATTAATGGGAATAAATGGCTGTTTAGCCAAAAGTTATGAATTCTAGAGGTATTAGTTGGGATAGAGAGAAAGTGCAACTAGAAAAAGCTCAAATGATAGAATATGGTCCATAAAGATCAATAGGCATTGTAAAAATTCAGAAAGCACAATGATCTCTGCCATGGGTCCTTTTAAAACTGGCTATTTAAAATGCATTATCAGTTTTGTCTGTAATAATTCTGTAAGAGTGACAGCCTTTAAAATTACTTCTATTTTAACTGTTCTGAGAGTGTGACTTACCCAGGTTTATACAGCAGCTTGGAGGCATATCTGTAAGAAGAACTGAGGCCTTTTAACTTCAATGTCCTGCTATTGGACTCCACTCACATTTGCAATTCAATCCTCATAGTCCCCACCTAATTTGGACTTACACACACACACACACACACACACACACACACACACACACACACCCTACAATCTCCTAAAGTTTGAGCTTGATTTCTGAGACTAAAAGTGATTTCTCTATTATCAATACTTCCATATATAGATAGATACAAGAGATAAATGTGTGAATATTGTTAGGTGTTTTTGGAACTAGGGAGGTTATAACCTCCTGGTTATACCCTTATCAGGAACCCTAGAGTGACAAGAATACTGGTATCTACTTTCCTCTCCTTCATCCTTCCAACTTTTTCCAGCAAACATTTATGGAGTTCTAATGAATGCAACTCATGCTGGGCTCTGAGAGACACAAAAATAAAAAGACTGGGTCCCCTAACCTCTAGGATAGGGGGAGTAAAGTCTGCATGAGCCCTCTCAGAGAAAAATCAGGGGTTCTTGAGGGGCGCTTGAGTGCTGAAGAGCCTGCAATCAGATATGGGTGTAAAAAGGAGAAGGGTTTTCCAGAGTCCTGTCAGGAGCAAACTGAGATAGGGGAAGGGATGAAGGGCATGTGTCTCCTCTTGTACACAAAATCAGGGTCATAGGAACACAACAGAGGGTTATGTGGCACAGATGGGTGGCAACCCCTCCCCAGCACACAGGGACTATGAACTTGAGAGTCCAGCAGCTTTCTTTGGCCGGCCAGCAGAGAGGCAAGCATTTAGAGGCCTTATCATCTGAAATTGGCTGATAAAGCTGTCCTACTTAGGGAGAACTTTGTTTTAGTTGTAGAAAGAGCTGGAGCTTTTAGCAAAGCTAAATAGATTTGTTTTGTCTCTACCACTTACTAGGTGAGCAATCTTGAGTAAATAGTTTCTGTGAGCTCTGGTTTCTCCATCTGTGAAAATCCCAAATGGTAATAAGTGAGTGATCCTGTTTATTGAATTCTGTGAATTGCTTTTTAATCCTTACAACCCCCCTATGATATAATTGTTATTAAAACTCAACATTAAAAAAAATAAGATCTTGTCATCTGGTCCCATCATTTCATGGCAA
>SJYV01026023.1:185929-218276 GCA_006410875.1 Neotragus pygmaeus | reverse complement strand
AGATGTTTTTCTGGAATTCTCTTGCTTTTTCCATGATCCAGCACATGTTGGCAATTTGATCTCTGGTTCCTCTGCCTTTTCTAAAACCTGCTTGAACATCAGGAATTTCACGGTTCACATATTGCTGAAGCCTGGCTTGGAGAATTTTGAGCATTACTTTACTAGCATGTGAGATGAGTGCAACTGTGGGGGAAGCTGGGTCTTTTTCTGATGGGCAGGTCCATGCTCAGTAAATATTTAATCAGATTTTCTGTTGATAGGTGGGATTATGTTCCCTCCCTGTTGTTTGACCTGAGATCAAGCTATGCAGGAGGAAATGAAAATAATGGTGATGGTGATGGAATTCCAGTTGAGCTATTTCAAATCCTAAAAGATGATGCTGTGAAAGTGCTGCACTCTTTATGCCAGCAAATTTGGAAAATTCAGTAGTGGACACAGGACTGGAAAAAGTCAGTTTTCATTCCAATCCCAAAGAAAGGCAATGCCAAAGACTACTCAAACTACCGCACAATTGCACTTATCTCACACACTAGCAAAGTAATGCTCAAAATTCTCCAAGCTAGGCTTTGACAGCACATGAACTGTGAACCTCCAGATGTTCAAGCTGGATTTAGAAAATGTAGAGGAACCAGAGATCAAATTGCCCAAATCCACTGGATCATCAAAAAAGCAAGAGAGTTCCAGAAAAATGTCTACTTCTGCTTTATTGACTACATCAAAGCCTTCCATTGTGTGGGTCACAACAAACTGTGGAAAATTCTTCAAGAGTTGGGAATACCAGACCACCTTACTTGTCTCCTGAGAAATCTTGATGCTGATGCTGGGAAAGATTGAGGGCAAGAGGAGAAGAGGACAACAGAGGATGAGATGGTTGTGTGGCATCACCAACTCGATGGACATGAGCTTGAGCAAGCTCCAGGCATTGATGATACCCAGGGAAGCCTGGCGTGCTGCAGTCCATGGGGTCACAGAGTTGGACAAAACTGAGCAACTGAACTGAACCCAGTCTCTGCAATTAGAGAAAAGGCCACGAAGCAACGAGGACTCAGCACAACCAAAAATAAAGAAATTAAATTGTTTTTTTTTTTTAAAGCATTGTTAAAAATACTTGCCTGAAAGCCACTTGGGAGTTCTAGTCTTTTGAATACATGTTGCCCAATCTCCTTGCTTGGCTCCCTATGATAAGTGTTGTACTTTCCTTCACCACAACAAATAAGTAAATAAAATATTTTTGGGTTTTTTTTTAGCCCTCACATTTTACTGATAATTTTGCCAGGTTTAGAATACTAAAATTCATTTTCTCCTCCTCAGCATTTTGAATACTTCTTCCAATAGAATGCAAGATCCCTTGGAGTAGGATTTTGGTCTGTTTGATTCACTGATATAGCCTAAGGATCTAAAATAGTGTCTAGCACACAGTATACACTCAACATATATTTGTCTTATTGTCTTCTGTTACTAGTATTGCTGAAAAGAAGTTGGATGACAGTTTGATAATCATTCCTTTTTATTTCTTCCCTCTTGGGAAGCTTTTAGGGTTTCTTTCTGTTCTTAGAATTCTAAACTTGTCCTGGTGGCTCAGATGGTAAAGACTGTGCCTGCAATGTGGGAGGCAATTGAACCCAGGTTCAATCCCTGGCTCCCCTGGAGAAGGCAGCTGCAACCCACTCCAGCATTCTTGCCTGGAGAATCCCATGGACAGAGGAACCTGGCAGGCTACAGTCCAAAGTTTCCCAAAGAGTCAAACAGCTGAGCGACTAACACTTTTCTGTTCTTGAAGTTCTAAAATTTCACCAAGGTGTCTATATATATGCTCTTGTTTGTTTTTCCTGGTCAGTAATAGGTGGATGTGGATTCATGTCGATGTATGGCAAAGCCAATAGAGTATTGTAAAGTAAAATAAAGTAAAAAAAAAAACAAAACAAAAAACTCAGTGTAAGGAAATTTACTTCATCATTTTCTTGATTTTTTTTCTTCCATAGTTCCTATACATTTTAGAATCACATTTTATAAATATTAGATTTTCTAACACTAACTTCCATATGTGTTAATTTTTTTCTCATATTCTCTGTCTTTTTATTTCCTTTATCTTCCAGGTAACCAACGTGATCTTCTATTGTATCTAAATTATTTAGCAATTCCATTGAAATTTTCATTTTTAGTTTCTATGAACCAAAGAACAAGGTCTCTATTACTTTTTATCACAAGCTGTAATTGTCTTAAGAATGCAATAGGTTATAAATTTCACAGATGATATAATCAACATTTTTATTGCTCTTATTGGAGTTGTTTGAAATATTACTCTTCTTAATTGGTTAATAAAGAATGTGATTGGTTTGTGTGTATTAAGTTTTTTTTAAAAAAATTCTCTTTAACTGCTTGGATTATCTTTTTCTCCAACCTCAGTTATCTAATTTATTTTGTAAGTCTTTCCCTTTTGCATTGTTTTTTTTTCTCACAAGTTTGATGTTTCCTGTTGTCCATTTGTACAAATAAATTAAGAACTAAACAAACACCTTAATTTAGTAGAGGTGGCTTGTGTGGGTTTCCTCCTAGTCAATTGTTTAGATTTGTTTTCCCAAGAAGCTCTTGAATAGAATGACTGACAGCTTTTATATCAGTAGGCGGGGTTTGTGGACAGGAAGACTTCTCGGTAGGGTTTCCTGTGGGCAAAAAAAAACAAACAAGCAAGNGTGTACACCTGTGGTGGATTCATGTCGATGTATGGCAAACCCAATAGAGTATTGTAAAGTCAAATTAAAAAATAAATTAATTTAAGATGAAAAAAAAAAAACAAAACAAAAAACTCAGTGTAAGGAAATTTACTTCATCATTTTCTTGATTTTTTTTCTTCCATAGTTCCTATACATTTTAGAATCACATTTTATAAATATTAGATTTTCTAACACTAACTTCCATATGTGTTAATTTTTTTCTCATATTCTCTGTCTTTTTATTTCCTTTATCTTCCAGGTAACCAACGTGATCTTCTATTGTATCTAAATTATTTAGCAATTCTATTGAAATTTTCATTTTTAGTTTCTATGAACCAAAGAACAAGGTCTCTATTACTTTTTATCACAAGCTGTAATTGTCTTAAGAATGCAATAGGTTATAAATTTCACAGATGATATAATCAACATTTTTATTGCTCTTATTGGAGTTGTTTGAAATATTACTCTTCTTAATTGGTTAATAAAGAATGTGATTGGTTTGTGTGTATTAAGTTTTTTTAAAAAAATTCTCTTTAACTGCTTGGATTATCTTTTTCTCCAACCTCAGTTACCTAATTTATTTTGTAAGTCTTTCCCTTTTGCATTGTTTTTTTTTCTCACAAGTTTGATGTTTCCTGTTGTCCATTTGTACGAATAAATTAAGAACTAAACAAACACCTTAATTTAGTAGAGGTGGCTTGTGTGGGTTTCCTCCTAGTCAATTGTTTAGATTTGTTTTCCCAAGAAGCTCTTGAATAGAATGACTGACAGCTTTTATATCAGTAGGCGGGGTTTGTGGACAGGAAGACTTCTCGGTAGGGTTTCCTGTGGGCAAAAAAAAACAAACAAGCAAGTGGGGGTGGGGGCAGTGGAGGGGATGGGGAAGTGGGGGACAGAATTGAGGGGGTGGAAGGAAACAGAAGTTTTCAGCTGGAACGGGCGGAGATGCATTTTAAGAGGGGTTTTGGCTATCCACTCCAATATTCTTGCCTGGACAATTCCGAGGACAGAGGAGTCCATGGTGTTGCAAAGTGTTGGACACGACTGACTGACTAACACACTTTCACACGCACTGCTGCTGCTCCTGCTGCAGCTGTTGCTAAGTCACATCAATCACGTCCAACTCTGTGTGACCTCATAGAGGACAGCCCACCAGGCTCCTCTGTCCCTGAGATTCTCCAGGCAAGAATACTGGAGTGGGTTGCCATTTCCTCCTCCATTCACATGCACTAAGTACAACAAACTCTGAGTTTATTGTAGATATCCAGAAAAATCCTGACCAAGCACCCTCTCTGAGCTGACAGCTTGCTTCCTAAAGGGTAGTGTGTCTGGCTTTTGGCTCGAGGGCAAAAGTCTCAGCTGCCAAGCTTTGTTTGCACAGGTCAAAGGAAAGGGGCCTAGCTGTCTCTAGGCACGGAGTCTAGTTCTCTGATGAGGCCACTTATCATTGCCCCGTAGCTCATCAGTGTATAGCTTGCTGAGTGTGTGGTCCCTTCCAGAGCCTCCTTAGGGAGGCCCTGTTCATTTCTCGTGTCCTGGCCTGCAGTTTGCCATACACTTTCTCAGTCCATCCATCTGCTTTCTGTCTGCCACAAATTTCTCAAAACTTCCGGTCTGTTGATGATACTGTTTCTTGTTTCCTATTCCTGTTTTTATCTCATTCTCTTTAAAGACTTTTTCTGTCCTTCTGATGGGACTATGGGAGGTAGTAGAAGTAAATGCATGTGCATAATCCACCGTGTTGTGTGTGTGTACGGATTAACACGTGTCTGAAAAGCAAATGTAGTAGTATATCCAGTTAATCCTTTGGGGGAAGATGGAGTCCTAGAAATGAATAGACTGTAATCTCTGAATTCCTTAGCTGAGTCAAGTGTTTTATCCAGTTAATGCTTACTAAAAAAACTTTAAGCTGAATAATGTGCCAAAAATTGCAGTTATGAAGTCTGAAAATAAAAAAAATTTTAACTGATATTTACAATTATTTTACAAGATTATTTGTATCCCCAAAGGAATATTTGGTCACTGTTGCTTTTCCAGTCCCCTTACCTCTGAATCTAGAGTTGACTTCCCCAACTCCGTAGTAAATTTGATGGACTACTTGCTGGCATTGTTTTAAGCACAATTTGGTAAGAATTGTTCAACTCATATCCTCTGGCCTATCGATATAATTTGGATTTTCTTGATTCAGATTTCTTGTTTTAGAAATTTCTTCTGTGTAAGGACAAAATATTAAGACTAAGACAATCAAAAATTTTTTTATTATAAAAAGCAGTATTACAACTCTGAAATGAGAAATATGCTTAACACTAATAAATCTGTCAAATCTTGGCTCTACCATCACCCTGGGCATCAACCTTGCACCCTGGGCAAATGATTTAAACTAAGCCTCACTTTTTTGAACTTGAAAATGACTGTAACAAAAAGCATTTACCTCAGAGGCTACCTCATAGGTTATGAGAATTAAGATAATGTACATAAATCCCTTAGTACAATCCCTGACTCATTAGGTGTCAGCAATCATTATTAACATCTACAAATAATTCAAATCTATATTACAGAACAGTTCTGGAATAAACATCCAACTTCTTCTTAAGATATTCATAAAATATAGGAAATACTTCCTCATTCCATCTATAGGCATTTCTTAGTAATAAAATATAAATAACATAAAACTGACCATTTCAACCATTTTTAAGTGTGAAGTTCAGTGCTTTAAGTATATTCACATTATTGTGTAACCATCACCACCATCCATCTCTAAAACTCTTTTCATCTTGAAAAATAGGAACTCTGTACCCATTAAACAATAATTCCCTACTTTTCCCTTCCCCCAGGGCCTAGTAACCATCATTCTACATTCTGTCTCTATGAATTTGACTACTCTGGACACCTCAAATAAGCTGATTTGTACAATATTTGTCCTCTTGTGATTGGCTTTCTTCACGCAGCATAATGTCCTCAAGGGTCAATGTAGCATGTATTAGAATTTCATTCTTTTAAAGACTGAATAATATTCCATTGTATGTATGCTCATTTTATTTATCTGTTCATCTGTCAATGGGCATGGTTTGCTTTCACTTTTTGGTTATTGTGAGTAATGATGCTATGAACATGGGTGTACAAATATCTGATCAAATCCCAGCTGTCATTCCTAATGGGTATATACCCAGAAATGGAAGTGCTGGTCACATGGCACCTGACTTTTTACTATCATTCTTGTCTTTTGGTGTCCCACACCAGTTTGCATTCCTGTATTTGAGAGATGTAAAAGTCCACACCAGACATGTCTTCTTCTCTGTTTCATGGATAAACATGCTAATGTATTTCTTCAAAGAGGGGAGATGAGGTCCTTTTCCTCACTGGCACAGAGTCTGTCTGCATTTTCCCATCGTGATGACTCACCTGGCCAATCCACTTACCGTCCCACAGACAATCAAAAACTCTGGGGACCAGGAGTCATGCTGTGGCCCCAGTTATTTGGAATGGGTGCACCCTGTCTGCTAGCCATCAGAAATAGCTCTACAAGGACTACCCCTCAACGACTCTAAGGACAAGGAATTGGTTAAGAGATCTTTTACTTTTCCCTGTACATTCACTGCCATTTAACAGTGCTACAAATGGTCTTTGAATACTTTAAATGTGCCAGAATTGTGCAAGGCAACAGGGGTGCAAAAGTTTGTGAGGCTTGGCCTCTCAGTTTAGTGGGGAGTTTATAGATATCTTCCCTACATCCCCTCAGAATAAATGATAACTAGTTTATCTCATTCAAGGATATTAAAAAATTGTCAAACAGTATTTTGATTTGCTTTGGCAGTGGTGGGTCTTGGCTTGGTAGGTTCTGTAACTGGACAATTTATGAGCCCTGCGAGGATGAGAATACAAAATTATGAGTTCAAAATAAGATACAATGGGGGCTTTCCTGTTGGCTCAGTGGTAGAACAATATGCTTGCCAACGCAGGAAACATGGATTTGATCCCTGATCTGGGAAGATCCCACATGCCGCAGAGCAAATAAACCCATGCGCCGCAACTACTGAGCCTGTGCTCTAGAGCCTGGGGCCACAGCTACTCAAGCCCACCCACCCTAGAGCCTGTGCTCTCCAAGGAGAGAAGCCACTGTGATGAGAAGCCCACTCACCGCAGCTAGAGAGTAGCCCCTGCTCGTGGCAACTAGAGAAAAGCCTGCACAGCAGTGAAGACCCAGCACAGCCAAAAATAAATAAAATTATAAAAATAAAGTCACAACCATGATGCACATAAAAAAATGAGACACAAGGTCATGGAAGGGATAAGAGCAAGTGAAGGGTGGTTACTCCAAAGCATAAATTTTATTAACTTTACGGTAAATCTCTGGAGAAAGGCCTGGCCCCTACTCCAGTATTCTTGTCTGGAAAATCCCATTGACAGAGGAGCCTGGTGGGCCACAGTCCATAGGGTAGTAGAGTTGGACACTACTGAAGGAACTTAGCATGCATACATGCGCAGTAAATCTGATTATAGATTTGAAGAATATTGGAAGAATCTTTTAGCTCTGAAATCTCTCCTTCAATAGTATTTATGGTGGGCCTAAAGTTTCTGTCATTTTCCTGCTATAGTTAAGAAATAAAGAGCTCAGTGGTATTGGGAATGTTTGGGTGCCAGGTGACACTTTAAGACCATCAGGCTTGAAGGATAAAACAAGGTTTTAAAAAAATACCATGTTCATTGTAAAATATATGGGAAGGCAAAGAGAAAAACAAATTCATCTATTAATTGCTCTACTATCCAGAAATAATCACTGCCAACATTTTGGGGAATAGCTTCCCAGTCTGTCTTATATTTTCTCAAATGTATAACTTGTTTTTAAATTTATCATTATTACATTTTGCATAACAGTACTCAGGAATCTCTCCATACCATGCATTTCATCAACATATACTTAAACATCTTAAGAAATTTTTTCTTATGAAGAGAAAAAATAAGAAATCCAAATGCTACAGTTGAACTGATCTTCAAGGTTAGACATTTAAAATGCTTCAAGGATAGCATTTAAAAAATGCAGTTGCCGCCATCTAAAGGAAAATGCTAAAAAATAGTGAAATGACATTTTAAGACATGTTTGATATATGGCTTCCCTGGTGACTCAGACAGTAAAGAATCTGCCTGCAATGCGGGAGACCTAAGTTTGATCCCTGGGTTGGGAAGATCCCTTGGAGGAGGGCATGGCAACCCACTCCAGTATTCTTGTCTGAAGAATCTCCATGGACAGAGGAGCCTGGAGGGCTACAGTCTATGAGGTCGCAAAGAGTCGGATACAACTGAATGACTAAGCACAACACAAAGGAAAATGGTAAAAATAGTGAAAAGACATTTTAAGACATACTTGATATATTAAGTTGAGATATTAAGGAGGCTAATTTTCTTGTTTTGTTGTTTTTCTTACTTTTGCCAGTTTGTTTTTTCCCTTTCTTTAAAAGTTATTAAAAATTTTAAATACTGTTATGAAAAATTAAAAATTATTCATTTGAATAGATAATATATTTTCTAGCATAAAATTTTAAATAACAAAATGATGTATAGTGAAAAGTAGGTCTCTTTCTATCCCTTCCTGTCTGATCACAGTTCCCCTCCATAGAAACAGTCACAGTTAGCAGTTCTTTGTGTATCTTTCCAGAAATTGTACATATACAAGATTTAGTGTTTGTGCATGGGAATATATTGATACATATATTTATTTCCCCCCCAAAGTGATGGTGTACAGGACCCACCCCTCCCTGCTTTGTTTTCACTATCTTGTTGTTCATGTCATTATTTATTGTTTGGCTTTTTTTAAAACTTGCATTTTACTCCATTTAACCATGACCTGTTTAAGATAATGGTTAAACATATAGTTATCCCTCAACTGACAGATATTTAAGTTGTCTCTGTTTTGCTATTTCTTGTTCAGTGATGGGATGAACTTCTTTGTACATAAATCCTTGTACATGTGTCAAAAATAGATTAGAATCCTGGAAAAGAAATCATTGAGGCTTTTGATTTCTTATTCAGCTCTAAGTCTCCCCACTTTAGCTTCTCTCCTTTTCCCAAAATAATTATGTTGCAATGTCTAGTTAAGTCGAGTCAGTGCTTAAATAATTCTGGAGAAGGAAACGGCAACCCACTCCAATATTCTTGCCTGGAGAATCCCATGGATGGAGGAGTCTGGTGGGCTACAGTCCATGGGGTCACAAAGAGTCAGGCATGACTGATAATTATGACTATCAAACATTATTCATCACTAAACCAGATATTATATCATAACCACATCTTCTTATATAATCTGCTTTTCTTGGCATTAATAATTGCTAATTCCCACCCCCCTTACTTCTGATGAAATTGCTTAGTTTTCTACATATCATCACTTTTTGTCCCCAGGTAATCCAACAAATTTGGCAAACTCTTAGTAATATTTTTTCCCCAAATTCTCACAGTAAATAATCAGTTCTATTTTTCTCCTTGAATGTCTCCCCTTCACACTTGCATAGGCTTCTGTTCAAGTAGGAATGGCTACTTGCCAGGTGTGATAAACATCCATCATCCTAGGACTCCCCCTTTGCCATTCTCCTGTGTGCATCCTGCTTATTTTTTTCTTCCCCCAGATTTCATGTCTTCCACTTTCTCGTTTACTCCACATTGTGCTGAATTATGCACTTTGATAACTTCTTCTTAGATGACGCATTGTGGGGATATCATTCAAAACTTGCATACCACCCTTACATTTTGTGCCAGTTTGGCTAAGTAGGAACTTTTTGTTTATAAGCTACTGAGGGGGTTACCTTATTGTTTTCTAGCATTTTGAACTGCTATTTTAAAGTCTGATGCCAGTCAGATTGCTGATTGTTAGTACATGTAGTGACCAAGTTTTTCATCGGAGAACTTTTAGAATCTTCTTTTTACACCCAGTGTTCTGAAATTTTAGGATGATGTGCCTTAGAGAGTGTGGCAGATGCTGCTATTGGGCCATCAGAAAGCATGCCTTCCTTCGCAGAACAGCAGGGTAGTGGGAAGCCATGTGGGCCCTGCATGGTATCCCCCAGCCCACCCACATCTAGGAAGAACCTTGAGACAGGTTCTCTTCAACAGGAGTATGAGTAGAGCTTATGTGTCTGTCATGTGGTGATGGGATCAGGGGAATGAACTGAGGTGGGGAAGGCCAGAAACAGGGGTGTACTGAGCTCTTGGCTGATCAGTATCAAGCGGGAGTGGGGCGAGGGACCCAATGTGGTGTTCTTAATGCCACTGGAAGTCTTCCAGCTTCAGCCCCACTCTCCGCCCCCTCCCCTGCCTGGTGCTTGGTGACCCTCTGGGAGAAGTGACTCGTCTTGCTCACAGCCCTTTTTCCAGGCCTCTCGGGGTTGCAGTTTTCTTACTTTTTGCCTCTCACTCATTCATTTTTCTATTTTCCAAAAATTTACAGAAATTCTTTTCTGCCGTTTTTTATCTTTATGAGTTGTATCATTTTCTTTCTGTTCACTGTTATTTTGGTGAAGTTTGGNTTTCTTACTTTTTGCCTCTCACTCATTCATTTTTCTATTTTCCAAAAATTTACAGAAATTCTTTTCTGCCGTTTTTTATCTTTATGAGTTGTATCATTTTCTTTCTGTTCACTGTTATTTTGGTGAAGTTTGGGTGGATCCAGCAGTATATTTGTTTTCTAGGGTCACTATGCATTGCTTTTTGGCCATTTGGCTAAGATCAAGTGTAGGGCCACCATGCAAATTGCCACTAAATTGGTGACGTAAAGAAACAGAAATTTATTTTTCGTTTCTGGAGGCCAGACATCTGAAATCAAGGTGTCATCAGGGCCACATTCCTCTTGGAGGCTCCAGGGGATAACCTGTTCCCAGCTCTCCCAGCTTTTGGTGGCTGCCAGCATTCCTTGGCTTGTGGCTGCATCACTCCAGTCTCTGCCCCTGGGATTGTATCGCCTTCCCCAGTGTCTGTGTAACACCTCTGCCTTTGCTCTCCTAAAAAGATGCTTGTTGCTGCATTTAGGGCCCACCCAGATAATCCAGAGTAATCTCCCTACCTCAAGGGCCTTAATCACATCTGCAAAGTCTTTGTCATTTGAAGTAACATTCATAGGTTCTGGGATTAGGGCACAGACACATCTTTGGGAGTTTTTATTTATCCTACACACAGAAAATAAAAGCATATGGTCAGCCTACTGTATTTGGGAATTCTTTCTAAGTCTTCTAGTACCTTTAGATTTTCTTTTCTCTATTTCCAGCTCTGCTGGATCTTCATTGCTGTGCGCAGGCAACTCTCGCTGTGGTGCTCAGTCTCCTCATTTCGGTGGCTTCTCTTGCTGTGCGGCAGGAGCTCTAGGCAAGCAGGTTTCAGTAACTGTGGCTGGTGAGGCCAGAAGTTGCAGCTTGTGGCCTCTAGAGGGCAGTCTCAGTAGTTGGTCTCAGGCTTAGTTGCTCCACGGCATGTGGGATCTTCCCAGACCAGGGCTTGAACTCTGCATTGCAAGGGAGATTCTTAACCACTGGACCACCAGGAAAGCCTCTAAATTTTCTTTTAGACATTTATATCTCTGATCCAGTTGGAGTTTGTTGGAGAATGCAGCTTCTCTGATATCCCAAACTTTAATTACTATTTTTCTTTCTCCCTTAGGAAACAAGGGTGAATAGCTCTTAAGAAGAAGGAAAAAAAATATATTCACATTTATTTTTCTATACTAAATACAAAAGTATTTAAAACAAAAATTTTAAAAATAGATATAAATTTGGATTTTTGTCTTTACTCACTCTGGATTGGGAAGGATGTGAGTGACATGCCCATCTGTGCGTGGAGAACAGAAAGCCCCTTCTCCAGTATCACTCATCTGATGGGAACATCCCAGCCTCATGCAGCAGGATGAATTATTACAGGCATTACTATTACTCCTACAGACAGACAACAGGGGGAGAATCGTGTGGAGTAGGGAGTGCTACCCTTTGCTTCCTTCTGGCTTTCTAGTCTCCTCGGAACAACATCTTCTGAGGCCTGTGATCCTGTCCCTGCAAAACATGTAGTGGGTGGCCAGAAGACAAAGCAAGACAGGTCCCTGGACAGACTTCCCAGGAACCACAGGCCTGACCAAACCCCTACCTGAGCCTGAACAAGAGCCAAATGCTCACATTGATGACATATCCTGGGGCAAAAAGCCAATTGCCTCCATGGCAGGAACCTCTTTGCAGGCTACAAATAAGGATTTTTCTATCTCAGCCTTCTTTTAACTTATTTTAGGAAAATTTAGAGTACATCAGGAATAATTGTTTTCTTTTAAAGCACTATAATTTAGTTTCTTTCTGGACTTTGAGTGTATGAGTCACATTTTGCAACAGAGCCATGAGATGCAAATAGACAAATATTTTTTCTGAAAACTCGATTTTCGAGCTAGATCTTTTATTTCTACTTGTTAGTTTTAGTCTTAATAGTGATGTTCAGTTCAGTTCAGTGGCTCAGTCATGTCCAGTTCTTTGCAGTACCATAGACTGCAGCATGCCAGGCCTCCCTGTCCATCACCGACTCCTGGAGCTTACTCAAATTCATGTCAATTGAGTCACTGATGCCATCCAACCATCTCATCCTTTGTCGTCCCCTTCTCCTCCTGCCTTCAATCTTTCCCAGCATCAGGGTCTTTTACAATGAGTCAGTTCTTCACATCAGGTGGCCAAAGTATTGGAGTTTCAGCTTCAGCATCAGTCCCTCCAATACTCAAGACTGATTTCCTTTAGGATTGACTGGCTTGATCTCCTTGCAGTCCAAGGGACCCTCAAGAGTCTTCTCCAACACCACAGTTCAGAAACATCAGTTCTTCGGTGCTCAGCTTTCTTTATAACCTAACTCTCATATCCATACATGAGTACGGGAAAAACCATAGCTTTGACTAGACAGACCTTTGTTGGCAAGGTAATGTCTTTGCTTTTTAATATGCTGTCTAGGTTGGTCATAGCTTTTCTTCCAAGGAGCAAGTGTCTTTTAATTTCATGGCTGCAGTTACCAACTGCAGTGATTTTGGAGCCCCCCAAAACAAAGTCCTTCAACAGGTCCTGCCACACTCAGTGCCCCCAACCTTGCAGCAGGCCACTGCTGACCCACACCTCGACCGGAAACTCCGGGACAGTCACAGACAAATCTGGGTCAGTCTCTTGTGGGGCCACTGCTCCTTTCTCCTGAGTCCTGACATGCACAAAGTTTTGTTTGTGGCCTCCAAGAGTCTGTTTCCCCAGTCCTGTGTAAGTTCTGGGGGCTCCATAGTTGGGTAAATGGCAACCTCCTTCAAGAGAGCTTATGCCATACCCAGGCCTGTTGCACCCAGAGACCCTGGCCCTGTGGCAGGCCACTGCTGACCTGTATCGCTGCAGGAGACTCTCAAACACTCAAAAGCAGGTCTGCCTCAGTCTCTGTGGGGTCTCCTGGTGTGCACAAGGCTGTGTTTGAGCTCCCCAAGCATCTCTGGCAGGTAGGGAGTTTGATTCTAAAGGCGATTTTGTGAACCAGTAGACCCAAGAGTTGTTTAAGGCAGAGGAAACCAGATCACTGGCTTAGAGATTGGGTTCTACTCTCTCTAAGAGGCCATCAGGGTCAGGTTCCTCCTTGCTTTCTTACAGCCCTTGTCCTTCTATAACCTTGGCTATTGAGAATGGGCTCAGACCGCGCCTATGACTTTCCATCCTCACTGATGTTCTTATCCAACTGAAATTCAGTGGCTGCTCATTATAATCATCTCCTTGAACACACTGCAAGCACCCTTTTCCATATCATGAGACTCTACTTTCTTGGCCCATCCCAACCTCATTAACTCCAGGTGGCCCTGTTTTCCCCCATTGAGTGTAGCAGCAGAGCATGCAACCTCGTGAACTGGGTTCACTTTACATTCCTGGAGGCCCTTATGCAGCCCAGTAATCTTATGAGTTTCCCTGGTCCTTCTCTCCCCACACTGTCCTCACAGGCTGATGGAGAGGACAGATCACTCCCTCACCGTGTGGAGAGGAGAGGGCCAGTACCGTGAGTCCAAGCTCACTCAGCCCCAGCTCTCCTTCCTGAACTCTCTCTTCACTCACCGTGTCCTCACACTCCTCAGAGCATAGCTCCCATCTCTGGAGAACTGTATTCTTATTCAGTCACACCCACTAAGTCTGTTCAAAGAATCAAGGAGGCAGGGGGCTCTTGGTGATTGACAAAGGCGTGCAGGTACATAAGATGGGGTATCTATTTTTACTGATTGCCCTGTTAATCTTGGGTCAGTTATCAATTTCTGTCTCTGAGGTCTGCTCTCAGGATGATCTATGGGAGACCATCTTAAAAGTGGTAGAGTACTAAGTTCATCCATGAACTATAATTCATTATTTGTAATTCAATAAATTTTAGCAGCATCACAATGTTCAAATTTTGCAGAAACATTATGTATCTGATTATTAATCAGTCATAGTAATTTGGGTAATCACAAGCCTTCTTTATACACTTTTTTCTTTCTTTCCTTCTAGCACACATGTGTTTACCATAAACCCCCAGTGTTATGTGACTTTAATTTTAATACAAAGATTAGCCTTATAATTTTAATATAACTATTAACCTTTTATATATAACCCAAAGTATGTCACAAATCAGCCTCAATCCTACATCAGTTTCTAAAGTTCAAAGTTCTGCACACTTGAAAAAACAAACTCTTGGTATCCAAATTAAAATCAGAATTGTTTTTCTTTCCATGGTACATTGCTTTGTGTTGCTATATACACTCTATACATTCATGGAGTTCATTTCACCCTCCTTCACCTCCCCTCACACCAACCGACTAGACAGAGCCCTGGCTGGGTTCTTAATGAGCTCTAAGGGTCTGGAATCCACATTAGATTCCCAGTTCCAATCCCTCTTTGTGGATTTCACAATCTTCCAAAAACTGCTTCCTTTCTATTCTGGCTCCATCTATTGGACAAAACTGACCAGTGCTTGCCTGATTTCCCTGTTATGGTTTTGCTTGCAAATCTTCAAATTAAACAGAATTCTAATATATCTTACTTTAACATTATACTTAAATGTGACTCTGTAAAGCTCTATTATTCCTGGACAGAAGGAGTTTAATAGTTTTTGATCGTACCTCATGGGCACATTTCCTTCTTTGGAGGAATTGTTCCTATGTTCCTTAACAGTCAATAGTGGGTTAACGGGAGCTTATGGAAGCTGGAAACTTCTATTCATTTTCAGTGATTCTCAATTACTATTTTCAATATGCAAAGTTTCCTTTTATGGACGATCTGTTGATAATTGTTACTTCTATTAAAATCACAGGAACTGACCTGGGTCTTGGGTTCTAAGTGAACACATTGTTTACATGACTTTCCAATCCCTTTGCTCTCCTTATCTCAGGAAAATCTGATTCACCAGGTTATCCACATATTTCTAGCACTTCGAATTTCATTTCTGTCTGTTTCACTGTACTTCTACTCTCAAGTGCAAGGATAAATATCTTTAGTTCATTTAATTCTTTGAACTAATATTTCTTGAATGCCTACTATGGACAGAACATGATTTATTTATATCAAAGTATGTAATATATTTGTTGGGAGTATGTTAAAGTCGCTACCTTCCTAGTTTGGAGAAAAAGGAACACTCCTACACTGTTGATGAGAATGTAAATAGGGATAGCCACTAACTGTGGAGAACAGCATGGAGATTCCTTAAAATAGAAATTATTCCTAAAAATAGAGTTACCATATGATCCAGCAATCCCATTCCTGGGCATATATCTGGAGAAAATTCTAATTCAAAAAGATACATGCACCTCAGTGTTCACAGCCTCACTGTTTACATAGCTACGGCATTGAAGCAATCTAAGTGTCATCAATATATGAATGGATAAAGATGACACGATGGATCACAATGGGTATGTTACATGTATTGGAATACCGTTGTTGTTGAGTCGCTAAGTCATGTCAGACTCTTTGTGATCCCATGACTGCAGCAACCAGGTCTCCCTGTCCTTGAAGTGAAAGACTACTCATCCATAAAAGGAATGAAATCATGCCATTTGCAGCAACACAAATGCATATAGAAATTATCATATTAAGCGAAATAAGTCTGAAAGAAAAAGACCATATTATATCATTTTATGTGAAATCTAAAAAAAATGACATAAATTAACTTATTTACAAAGCAGAAACAGACTCACAGACATAGAAGACAAACTTACGGTTACCAAAGAGGAAAGTGGGTGGGGGAGGGATAAAGTGAGAGTTTGGGATTAGCAAATACAAACTGCTATGTATAAAATAAACAAACAACATTGTCCTACTCTATAGCACAGGGAACTATATTCCACATTTTGTAATAATTTATAATGGAAAAGAATCTGGAAAAGAATATATGTATATATTTATATATTCACATCACTTTTAGATTCCATATATATATATATATATATATATATATATGTATATATACACACACACATACAGTTTCTGTGTTAGCATGCCAGAAAATAATACAACATTGTAAATCAACTATACTTCTATGTAAAAAATTGTGCTCTTAAAGACAAGAGGGGGAAGCATTCGTAGAGGGAAAGAGTAACTGATATGACAAATGCTGCTGATGAATCCAGAGGAGGACAGAAAATTGGCCATGACATTTACCACTTGGAAACTGTTGATTATCTTGACTCAGGCAGTCTCAGTGAAGTGATGACACAGAAGTCTGACTTTAATGGTCAAAGAGAGAATGCAGGAGGGAAAAGGAACACAGAACACACAGAAAACTATTTTGAGGAATTTTTCTGTAAAAGGGAACAAAGAAATAGAACAGTAGCTGAAAGGAGGTGTGTTTTTAAACCAACTCCATGGAGGTGTATTTTATATACAGTATAAATAAATGCTTACATTTTAACTATACTCTTCTATGAGTTTTTGATATATGTACAATAACTAGTTACTACTACTACAGTGAACCTATAGGACATTTGCATCACCCTAGAAAGTTCCCTCACACTTCTTGCTATCAGTGCTTTCTCATCCTCAAACCCAGGCAACCACTGATCAGATTTCCAACATCACTGGTTTAACCAGTTCTAGACAATATCAGCTTCCCAGGTGGCACAGTGGTAAAGAACCTGGCTGCCAATGCAGGAGACAGAAGAGGCTTGGGTTCAATCCCTGGGTTGGGAAGATCCCCTGGAAAATCCCATGGACAGAGGAACCTGGTGGGCCACAGTCCATAGAGTTGGCTATGATTGAAGTGACTTAGCATGCAGCATGCAGACTTAATATCATGCAATCGTTTACAAATTCTGTACATTACGCAGAATTCAGTGAAACATTTTTGTATTATAAAAATGTGAAAAAATAATATCCAAGTGTATACCATAATGATTCTATATTTGCATATACTGCAAAATGATCACCACAATAAATCTAGTTAACATCTATCACTACACCTCATTATAAATTTTTTGTTTGCTTCTATATATACTATACTTACATATACAGTATAAGTATATATGGTGGCTCAGTTGGTAAATAATCCACCTGCAATCCAGGAGACTGCTTGCAATGAAGGAGACCAGGTGCAATCCCTGGACTAGGAAGATCTCCTGGAGAAGGAAATGGCAACTCACTCTAATGGCAGAAAGAGAAGAGGAACTAAAGAGCCTCTTCATGAAGGTGAAAGAGGAGAGTGAAAAAGCTGGCTTCAACCTCAACATTCAAAAAACTAAGATCATGGCATCTGGTCCATCATATCATGGCAAATAAATAGGGAAACAATGGAAACTGTGACAGGCTTTATTTTCTTGGGCTCCAAATCACTGCAGATGGTGAATGCTGCCATGATATTAAAAGATGCTTTCCCCTTGGAAGAAAAGCTATGACAAACTTAGACAGCATATTAAAAAGCAGGCACATTACTTTGCCAACAGAGGTCTGTATAGTCAAAGCTATGGTTTTTTCAGTAGTCATGTACGAATGTGAGAGCTGGACCACAAAGAAGGCTGAGCATTAAAGAACAGATGCTTTCGAACTATGGTATGGAAGAAGACTCTTGAGAGTCCCTTGAACTGCAAGGAGATCAAACCAGTGGATCCTAAAGGAAATCAATCCTGAATATTCATTGGGAGGTCTGATGCTGAAGCTGAAACTCCAATGCTTTGGCCACCTGACGCGAAGAACTGATTCACTGGAAAAGACCCTGATGGTGGGAAAGATTGAAGGCAGGAGGAGAAGGGGATGACAGAGGACAAGATGGTTGGATGGCATTACTAACTCAATGGACAAGAGTTTGAGCAAGCTCTGGGAGTTTGAGCAAGCTCCGGGAGTTTGAGCAAAGGCGCTAGTGATAAAGAACCCTCCTGCCAATGCAGGAGATGTGGGTTCGATCCCTGGGTCAGAAAGATCCCCCGGAGGAGGAACTGGAAACCCACTCCAGTATTCTTGCCTGTAAAATCCCATGGAAAGAGGAGGCTGGCATGCTGCAGTCCATGGGGTTGCAAAGAGTCAGACGCAACTGAGCAACTGACAATAACAACTCCCTAGTTCACACCTTGTCTTTTTCTCTTAACAATGTACCTTGGAAAGTATCTTACAGCAGTACACACAAAGACCTTCCTTTATTTTTTCCAGCTGTATATTATTGAATTGTGGGACAATACCACAGTTTATTTAACTGATTTCCTAATGAAGGACACTTGAAGGCTATTTTTAATATTCTGCTATTATAGACAATGCTACAAATAAATAAAACGATACACATACCATTTCATATTATATACACCTGTATCAGAAGGACAAATTCCCAGAAGTGGAATTCCTGGGTTCAAGAGTAAATGAATTTGTAACTTTTGTAAATACTGATATGTGCTCAGTTGTGTTTGAGTCTTTGTGACCCCATGGACTGCAGCATGCCAACCTCCTCTTTCCATGGGATTTTACAGGCAAGAATACTGGAGTGGGTTTCCAGTTCCTCCTCCAGGGGATCTTCCTGACCCAGGGATCGAACCCACATCTCCTACATTGGCAGGCGGGTTCTTTACCACTAGCACCACCTGCTAAGCCTATACTGTTCTTCACAGAAGTCAGACCATTGTCCACGTCAAGTAGGACTATATCAGAGTGCCTGCTTCCCCACAGCCCCACCAACATCGTACTGTCTAAACAGTGGATTTTTAAGTAGTTTGACATGGAAAATGGTATGCAGGGTGATTTTAGTTTGCAGGAAGATATAGCTTTTAGAAAAGAGTTGGGAAGTTGAAATGCTGGTCAAAATTCAAGGTAAGTTTTAGTAAAAATGGATTCTTCAAAGCAGAGCCCCCTAGTCTGAAGCTTTGCAACAGACTAACACATAACAAATGATTCTGGAACAAAACAAAAAATATTTTTCTGTAACTCAAGAGTTTTAGGCCAGGGAAGTTCAAGGAAATTTGGCAACCGCTGTGTAGTTGCTCAATCTTAATCCAGAAAGATCAAACGCTACATTCCCGGAGACTGGCCTTGAGCTCTCCCACAGCCCTATTAACTGAATTCTATTTTTTGCTGTTTTAATACAGCCTGCATACAGTAACTCAAATTAATAACTGCATATTAATAACTCCAAAGGCAAAATAATACACATATAATGTCTTGAACAGATATCACAGAGTGAAACTGGTACAAATGATGCAGAATAGAACNTTCTATTTTTTGCTGTTTTAATACAGCCTGCATACAGTAACTCAAATTAATAACTGCATATTAATAACTCCAAAGGCAAAATAATACACATATAATGTCTTGAACAGATATCACAGAGTGAAACTGGTACAAATGATGCAGAATAGAACTGGAGAAAACCCCTTTTTAATAGTAAGTCAATCTCTCCCTCTCCCTCCCTTTCTCTCTCTCTCTCTCTCCCTGTCACACACACACACACACACATACAGACACACATGATCCCAGTGGAGGTAATTCTTTCAGAATCAATAAAACAGAAATGTATAGATTCTGTTTGTTTTTCCCCTAGACTCCAAGGGAGGAAAGGAATAAATGCATTTTGGGGGAGGGTAGAATGTAATATACTCCTATCATATTATAGAATAGAATATACATTTCTGTTTGTATGTTAGAAAAACTAATGTACTGAAGGTCACCTAGTATCATTTTTTTGGTAACACTGCATACCTCATTTAAATATAAATTTTGCCTCAACTTACTCATCAAATAAAATAGTAATAATGCTGATAGCCACCTTGTAGGATTTTTTATGAAGGTTTAAAAAGTCAAACATGTAAAGCAAGTGCTACACAGAGTAAGCATGCAATAAATATTAGCTATTTTATTATCAGTGGCGCTAATGGTAAAGAACCTGCCTGCCAGTGCAGGAGATAAAAGGGACATGGGTTCCATCCCTGAGTCAGGAAGATCCTTCTCCAGAGTTGGGAAGATCTCCTGGAGGAGGAAATGGCAACTCACTCCAGTAATTCTTGCCTGGAAAATCCCATGGACAGAGGAACCTGGTAAGCTACTGTCTATGGTGTCACAAAGAGTTGGAAACGACTGAGCGACTTCACTTCACTGAGGACTAAAGCCCAGGAGACACCCTTCAGATAGCTCTGAGGAGCTGCTCCGGAGAGGGTAGGGGTGAGGAGGTCAGTAAAGATGTGATTTTGGAGAAGGGTTACGTGCAGACAAGCACACATCTTGGTAGAAGGTTACTGTAAGTCACAAGGCACAGGTCTCTCAGTTAATGATTTTAGTGCTTTTCTAAGTGTGCGAAGATGCAAGAATCTGGATTTATGAAATTTCCTCCCGAAAATATCTAACTATCTGAGGGCCTGTTTTGCAGTTTTCCCAGAGCACAAAGTGCCTCATCACTGATTTTCACCCTGAATTCTCTGCGTGTTGCAGGTCAGTGGGAGTAGTGGCTAATGGCTGGATTCTTGTAGAGCTAGGTGGTGACATTCCTTAGTTGGCAACATCAAGGTAGCAATCTTTTGCAAGAATGTAGAACTTAACTCCATTTATTACATGCTTTGTGCTAAAAAAAAATTTGAATGAATCGTGCCATGAATAAACAAATAGTATGAAAACTATACACTCCACTGGCTTGAACCACAGATGAGTTAGGCAAACTATATGCTAATTTGCTGTTCTACAACATTTGAGATGGCCTAACCTGGACCTGAGGCTGCAAGAAGACTTTTGAGGAAGTGGCAAGAAAGTCAAATCACTGGTATTTCAGGGCAACGCTGAATCTGTCTCTGTTGGAACATTTACATAAAGATGTATAAATGCACTGGGTGGTTTTGTCATGCTTGTGAAATTGGACCTTTTGGAAACTCTTTTGGCAAGAAATAGTTTGGTCTATGTTTCAGAAATTTAAAATATGGCATACACTATGTTTATAAAATTCTCGAGTTGAAGGAATTTCAGACTCTTTTGTCTGACAAAACTTAATGAAAATAAATCAACTCTGTGCTGTTCATCTTTTACAATAGCAACACTGTGGATAAAGACTACTGAGATTTGTTACTGACTCAGTGCCGTGTGGTCTTGCAAACAAGTGATGCCAACAGTGAAATATCAGGACTTGATATCTCAGGGATCATTAATGCAACATAAATTCATTTGGAAAATTTCTATCTTCTGATGTACTTATATTGTAGAACAAAGATACGTAAATAACACATTTTAACTTATTTCAACTACTTTTTTTCTCTATGATATCGTTTTTTTTGAAACGTGCTGACACTTTATTACCTAGTATATTGTCAAACGTTCTCTCTAAATTTATTAGAAAATTGGATTATTTAAGTACAGGTTACTAATGTATGAAATTTATGATATTCTAATGGATTGATCTATTCATTATTGAAAGAGATACATCAAAAAAGTCTCTCAATATGATGGCATATTTGCCCATTTTCCATGAAGTTCTGTCTAGTAAACATTATGTATACACACATACACAAACACATGTCCTTAGAAATTTGTAGGTTTGGAATTACTAGATATTGCAAGTTTTTTTTTTTAATTAAAAAAATTTATTTATTTATTTTTAATTTAAATTTATTTATTTTAATTGGAGGCTAATTACTTTACAATATGTTAATTTAAATGTTTAGCATTAGATAGTGGCTCCATTTATCCTTTATAATGTTTTTCCCCTTGAAAGTCCATTTAATCAAACAGCAATACAAAAAATTAAGTTTCTTTGAATTGTTTTTACCTCGTATTTGTTTTCCTAACTTTTTAGCTTCAATCTTTTTGTCTTTATAATTTTGATGAGTATTTTCTAAATGTGGTAGTATAGAATTTTTGCTTCCTAAATAAAAGTCTGCCTATTCATTGGTGTATTTAGTCCATTTGCTTTTGATATAGTGGAACTTACTTTCACTATTTCATTTTACTCTTAAAATATGTTTCTTTTAAATGTTTCTCCCCTCATTTTATTCTTTCTTTTGGAGCTTAAATGATCAGGATAGATGCTAAACTGCAAGGATAATGAAAAGAATTCAAGTAGGTTAAAGAGCATAAATGTTGACTTCTCTCTCATGGGACATTTCAGAAGTGAGCCAAGATGGGGATGGGGTGGGGCGAGGCGCTGCCACGCAGACATAGGCAGGCAACTCCACGACATGAGGTTCTTCAGGAGCTTAGGCTGGTAGGTTGGTTCTGACACTTGGCTACCTTTCATGCTTTAATGAATCTCATGTGAGCACTCCGGTCGCTGCCATTTTCTAGCCTGTGGAAAAGGAAAATAGAGAATGCTTCCTTATAAAAAAAGATTGTCTGGTTGCACACATCACTTCCACTTGTGTACAACTAGCAAAAACTATAATAAGGACACACCTAGCTAAAAAAGAAGCTGAGAAATGTGGCCTCTGGCTGCTAAGTCATGTGTTTAGCTAAAATTCAGGGTATTCTATTTCTAAAAGGAAGAAAGGGGCAAAGGATCTTGCCAATAACACTTTGGCTCATTATTGCTTTACATGACATTTTGGTCCAGTAATATAGTTCTGTTTTTATCTTTGTTTTCTGATGAGATCATAATTATTGTTATTTAAATTTACCCATACAGTTGCTTCCCAGGTGGAGCAGTGGTAAAGAATCGGACTGCCAGTGCAGGAGACACAATAACTTGGTTTGATCTCTGGGTTGGGAAGATCCCTTGGAGCAGAAAATGGCAACCCACTCCGAATTCTTGCCTGGAAAATTCCACAGACAGAGGAACCTGGGGGGGCAACAGTCCATAGAGTCACAAAGAGTCGGACACAACTGAGCATGCATGATTCAGCTGCTAATTTTTTTGCTTATGATTTCTTCTTACCTCTTAGTCCTTCCTTTTGCGTTCAGCTTTGCTATTCTAGAAGAACACTGTATTGTTTATTGTTGCATGACAAATTGCTCTAATATATAATGAATTGAAATAGTATTTATTATCTCATGGCTTCTGGATGTCAGAATCTGGTGCAGCTTTGCTGGGCCCGCGGCTTCAGGGTCTCTCCCAGGCTGCAATCAATGGGGGACATGATTATGTCAAGGTTCAACTGAGGAAGTATCTGTTTCCACCTCACTCAAATATTTGTTGACAGGATTCAGTTCTTTGAGAGTAGACAATTGGACTGAGGTCTTGGTTCCTTGCTGGCTGTTTTCCAGAGGCAACTCTCTGTTCTTTGCCTAGTGAACCTCACAAACATGGCAGCTTCTTCATATCATGGAAGCCAGGAGTATAATAGAGGAAGAAAGTCAGCAAAACAGAAGTTACAGTCTTTTAGTAACCTAATACCAGAAGGGACATCCTATCACTTTTTCTGTATTTATTTGTTAGAAGCAAATCACCTGGTCCAATCCCATGTTCCAGATGAGGGGTTAAACCTAGGCATGAACCCCAGTAGGTGGGGCTCAGCGGGAGCCAGGTCGGAAGCTGCCTACTACAAACTTTCTCTTTGTGAGCTCTAGTGAGAGTCTGAGGGCGATAGCTCTTTTAATTTCTGTTGGCTTTAAAATGTCTCTATTTCAGTCTCATCTATTTCTTCTGGACTTCAAATAGAAGTATGTTAGGCCACCTGATCAGAGAAGGCAATGGCAACCCACTCCAGTACTCTTGCCTGGAAACTCCCATGGATGGAGGAGCCTGGTAGGCTGCAGTCCATGGGGTCGCTAAGAGTCGGACACGACTGAGTGACTTCGCTTTCACTTTTCACTTTCATGCATTGAAGAAGGAAATGGCAACCCACTCCAGTGTTCTTGCATTGAGAATCCCAGGGACGGGGGAGCCTGGTGGGCTGCTGTCTATGGGGTCGCACAGAGTCGGATACAACTGAAGCTACTTAGCAGCAGTAGCAGCAGCAGGCCACCTGATATTGTAACAGAAGCCAGTGATCCCATGTTCTTTCTCTTTTCCCCCAGCCTTTTTCTTTTTAATCTTTGGATGCCATTTTGGAGAGTTTACATCGCTGTTTTCAGGCTCACTGATCTTTGCTTCTGCCATGCTATTGATTTCTAACCTTTGTACATTTAGACATCAAAACATACTTCCAAATGGCTGACTGTCAATGAATAAACAGTAGAAATTTGAAAATACTTAAACAAAACAATAAAGTGTTCTGTTTCAAATTGTGGATGCAGCCAAACATAGAACTTGGGAAAATTTAAATAGAGAACTTTAAATACTAAAAAAAAAAACCAAAATTGAAAACTAAGGAGCTATACATCTGGATGAAGAAGTTAGAAAAAGAACAACCAAGTAAATCTAAGGAATTTAGAGTGAAAGAAGTTGTTATTATAAATGAATAAATAAAATTAGAAAACAAAGGTACACCACAGACCAATGCTCAGAGTTATTATTTGAAAAGCTTAATAAGATCCACTTTTGACAAGATTATTTAAAAAAATAGGGAGATGAACAAGAAAATAATATATAAAATATAATTGTCAGTATAGCTATAGACACATCAGAGATTTTTAAAAGATAAGTAACAGGAAAATTTTTATGTCAATAAGTACTGCAAATTAGGTAAAATACACCATTTGCTAGAAAATTATCACTTTCTAAACCAGCTTTTGAATAAACGGAAAATAAGAATAAACGGAAAATAAGAATAAACTTGTAAGTATGACAGATAAATAAAAGGAGGCAATCAAACATCTATTCTGCTTTTCCCATACAGGCTCTCTACCTCAGAATATCTGAATAGAAGATGAGGGCAAATCTCTCTTTGCAGAAGTAGCCTAGGCAATCAATGAAGAAGGATTGGCTGTATTAGAATACCTCATTTTGTATGCCCAAGTGAACTGTTCATCAGGACTGGCTAAGATCACAAAAAGAGACAACCAACTATTAACATTTGAGGGTTATATTTAAAAGTTTAGATGTACCTGGAAAGTAAACTTGAAGAATGGAACCTGAAACTGGGCATGCCACTTGGTCCAAGTTCTTATTGTACATAATGATTTAATTGCAAGCAATGACAGAGGGATTTATAGTGTTGTAAGGTTCACAAAAGTTGTTTATGTCAGAGAATGGTTCTTGCAAGGGCTGAATTGAGTCCTGGAAGCTGGTTACACTTCAGCCAGGTATAGGCAGAAGAGTACATAACATAATTCAGGTGAGAAAAGCATGAGACAGGACGGATGGGTGATGGAAAGAGCTTGAAGGACACTGTGGGTCCAATTTAACAGTTTGTTTTATTCTACTAATAAATGATGTTTTTCACTTCAAGGGTGATGGAACAGCACATGATGATGGAATATCATTCAAGGATTTCATACAGAAAATGAAAATAAAGGAAACCTTATTTAAAATGGAGTCAGGGGACTTCCATGGTGGTCCAGCGGTTAAGACTTAGCACTCAGCCCCATTACAGGGGGCCTGGGTTCAATCCCTCCCTTACCAGGGAAGTAGATCCCACATGCCACAGCTAAGACTTGGTGCAGCCAAATACACACATATTAAAAAAAAAAAAAATACAATGGAGTTGGGAAGTCTTGAAGGGGGAACTCTCACACACTATCACTAACTGGCCTTTGCAGACTCCATCAGGAAGAAGCTTTCTTTCACTCTCTAACAGGAAGCAGCTTACTTTACATACCCAACAGTAGGCTGTTGCCCAGCAACGAACCAGTCAATGAGAAACTACTACACTCCTGGTCAGTGAAAAGCTGTTAGCACCCTGAACTTTCATTTGTTGTTCAGTCGCTCAGTTCAGTTCAGTTCAGTCGCTCAGTCGTGTCCTACTCTTTGCAACCCCATGAGTCGCAGCACGCCAGGCCTGTGTGTCCATCACCAACTCCCGGAGTTCACTGAGACTCATGTCCATCGAGTCAGTGATGCCATCCAGCCACCTCATCCTTGGTCATCCCCTTCTCCTCTTGCCCACAATCCCTCCCAGCATCAAAGTCTTTTCCAATGAGTCAACTCTTCGCATGAGGTGGCCAAAGTACTGGAATTTCAGCTGTAGCATCATTCCTTCCAAAGAAATCCCAGGGCTGATCTCNAAAAGACTCTGATGTTGGGAGGGATTGGGGGGCAGGAGGAGAAGGGAACAACAGAGGATGAGATGGCTGGATGGCATCACTGATTCGATGAATATAAATTTGAGTGAACTCCGGGAGTTGGTGATGGACAGGCAGGCCTGGCATGCTGCAATTCATGGGGTCACAAAGAGTTGGACTCGACTGAGCGACTGAACTGAACTGAACTGAAGACAGCCTTCCTATTTTTGGTACTTTTATTCTAGAGGAGCTATACAAAGTATTTATGATAGAGCACATGGTACCCTGAAGATCAGAGTAGGTGCTCAATAAACACCGAATTGGAATTTATATAACACTTTACAGTTTACAACACACTTTCATAAACGTTATCCTATTTGAAACAATGGGGACCATAAAGTTTTCAAGAATAAACAAAGGTCTCAGGCATTTAGCAGAGAGAGAAATGATCTTTTGCGATTAGTAGCTATGACTTCATGGGAAAGATCAAATATGAGATGAGTGAAGGGATAGGCTACCCACTTCTGTATTCCTGAGCTTTCCTTGTGGTTCAGCTGGTAAAGAATATGCTTACAATGCCGTAGACCTGGGTCTAAGCCGTGGGTTGGGAAGATTCCCCTAGAGAAGAGATTAGCTACTCACTCCTGTATTCCGGCCTGGAGAACTCCGTGGACTATATAGTCCATGGGGTCAGAAAGAGTCGCACACGACGGAGAGACTTTCACTTTTACACTTTCAGAATACAGATGGATTTTGACAGGAGTGACAGATAGGAGAGTGGGAGTTTTAGATAAATATAGCAGCAAAAGCTTGTCCTCAGTAATTCCATATTATTTTTTAATATTTCTTTATTAACCTATGTTTATAAATTCCCTTTGGAATACTGCTGAATCTGCATGTCTGTAATTTTCGGAATCTACCCTCACTGCCCTTTGAAAATCTGGAAAACCTTTTTTTTTTTTTTCATCTTTAATCTTCCTGCACATGATTCATGAATTCTGATGATTACTAATGGAGATTATACTATTCATTTATTTACAGATACTTATTGAAACCCTGATATGCTCAAGGCCATGGCCCTGGAACCATGGGGGCTACTACAAGGAAGTATGTCTACAAACAACTTCCCCACAAAGCAGAAATCTGTTAAGTGCCTCAGCGGAGCTGAAGCTAGATCTATAGGAGGCCTGAGAAGTTTCTGGAGCATTAGTTTGTTTCCATTTTTTCTCCTACAGTAATTCATCTGACCTCGGACATTTCATCTTAAAAAAATGATTAACTGTATTTTTTTAAGCAACCTCCTCTCCCAGGCTACTCTCAGGGTTTGCTGAGAACGGTTCAACTTGAAGGTCTTTCTCTTTATCGGAAGATTGAGGCAATTTAGGAGCTGATAGACTGCGGGTCTCTCTGCCCTCCGGTTCAATACTCACCGTACATTGTCTCCAGAGAGGCTTTCCTCAGGCCTATACTTTCTTGTTCTGGATATTCTTTAAAATATCTTTTCTTGTGTTTAGCATATTTGCAAGAGCCACCTGACTTTAACCTTTAAAGAGTAGCCTTTGGCAGGAAAGGCCCACGAAGAGTTATGACTCTGTGACGCACTATCCCATCCTTACCTCATCGTGCGGGTTAGTTTGTCTAACCCTCAGGCTGGCCCTGAAAGATGGAACATCTTATCCACGTAAAACTGTTCTGGGGATTCTGATTCTCTAAGAGAGTAATTTTCCAAGGTCTCAAGAGCTCAAAAGTGGTAGACCTTGGATTTGAGCATTGCTATTTCTGACCTCAAAGCCCACGCGTTCCCCGCCACGCATTAACCACGATGAAGTGTATTTTTAAACTCACCTTCCTGGTTTTGTAAAACTCTTTTAAAAAGCTCTCAGTTCATCAAAGTTTCCTGTTCAGGCTCGTGGATTTCAGCTGATCAACGAGCTTTTATTTGCCACTCAAAATCTGGGAACATCACTTGCCTTCTCCGGTATCCTCATTCATTCATTACTGTGATTATTTATAACTTTATAGTCACAGTTATTCTTCTTTGTGTTTGCCTATTAGCATGTTGAAATTTCCTACAGTCCTTTTTAAACAACTGTTGTAATTCTCTTTTCTTCTAGTTTTTGAACTCCCAGATGGCCATCTCCCACTTTTTTTTAATAGGCAGGAGGAGGGAAGTGCAGGGAAAAAAAAGAGTGGTGTAGTTAACTGGGGATTGTTTTATTGTATCTTTTCGTCAGAAGTTCTGCTCTCTTNCAGCCCGCCCGTGCTCCCTGAGTCTGCCCCCGCGGCCGCCGCCGTGCGGCCTGCGTCGCCTCCCGTAGTTCCCCGCCGGGCTATGGCCGCCCGCCTCCTGCGCGTCGCCTCCGCCGCCCTCGGCGACACGGCCGGCCGGTGGCGGCTTCTCGCGCGAGCGCGCGCGGGAGCCGGCGGCCTCCGCGGGAGCCGAGGGCCGGGCCTGGGCGGCGGCGCGGCGCCGACGCGGACGCTGAGCGTATCGGGGCGAGCGCAGAGCAGGTGAGGCGCGCGCGGGGGGGCGCTCCGAGCTCGTGGGTCCTCTGGTGGCGGCGCCTCCGTCGCCTCCAGAGGTTTCCAGTTCTGTCGCCCTCTCCCGGGCGCCGGCCTGCGGGCCACAAGCCCAGCCCCGCTGCCTTCTCCGTGTCCCCGGGCTGGTCGTCCCGTGCGGTCGCTTCCTCCTTGTCGTCCGGTTGCCAGGTTGCTTCTCAGGTCCATCGACGCTTGGCGGGGAACTGGGGCGTGGGACTCCCGATTTTCCTGTCCCGGCGCCTCCTGTGCCCTCAGAACTTTGCTGCTGCTGGTTCTCCGTGCTGTTTGGCGTGGATCTAACCTTTGCCCTGCGGGAGACCGCGGTGAACCTCGCGCCCAGTTTGTGTCGCGGCCAGGGCTTTCTTCTGGGCCCTCTTCCTCTTGCTGGGTCTGGAAACGTTCTGTCTCCAAGTTCTTGTCCTTTTAGGGTACACCCGCTTGTCCCCGAGCTTCCCTGTGTGCTCCCTCTGGTGCGTGCTAGGTCGCTTCAGGCGGGTCCAACTCGTTGCGACACCATGGACTCCCACTAGGCTCCTCTGTCCGTGGGATTCTCTAGGCAAGAATACTGGAGTGGAATGCCATGTGCTTCTCCACTCCTTCTGGTTGCTGTCGGATAAAAAGTCCCCTGCGTTGAACTGGCAAGCCAGGGTTTTAAACTGGGCTTTGACACTTATTATCCAGTTTGTCTAATGTCTGTAATTGGGGGATAAGAGTCGTGTAGGCCTCACAGGATTATTTAAAGAAACAAATAGGAGCATACACATATCGCAGGGAGTCTGGGGGGCTCAGTAAATCCCACCTGTTAGCTTCAGCTGCCTCCTAAGCCCTCAGCGTTGAGTTTTGTGTACTAAAAGTTGAAAGAGATATGAAAAAAAATTTGCCCAGAATATGTTGCAGTTTTATATTCTTGGGTACATTTGTTTCTCAAAGACACGGTCCCCTTTAGATACAATAGAGATAAAGTGAACTCATAATTTCAGAGTATAGCACTGTGGTGGATAGANTGAAAGAGATATGAAAAAAAATTTGCCCAGAATATGTTGCAGTTTTATATTCTTGGGTACATTTGTTTCTCAAAGACACGGTCCCCTTTAGATACAATAGAGATAAAGTGAACTCATAATTTCAGAGTATAGCACTGTGGTGGATAGAGCCTTAATATAATGTAGGTCTCTGAACAGCTCTCTGACCTGCTGCCTTGTATGCGGAAGCAGGGAAAAACAGCTGGGTTTGTGTTCCTCTCTAGTTTCTTCTTTGTAAAGTTCCAGAGAATAGGGTGTGGAACCTACTCATCTTTTCCCCCTTAATCTGTGAGGTAGTGGGTGCTCACTAAATTTTTGTTGCATGAACTGTGAAGGAGATAATGGGGAAGGCAAGCTGGGGTTAGCTTTCCAGTCTTTGACGTCCATCTACCTGGATGCCTTGTTTTTTACGTTGGTTGCTTTCTTGAAAAATTGTGTATAAATTGGGACTCTTATCGAACACATTTATGTAACATATTTAAAGGAAAATGAGTGCTTTCGTGAGTGGAAATTACCTCCTCCAAGTTACCCTTTGATTTGGTATATCAGGTTGTCTTAAAGGGAAGCACATCTGTTTTGTTCCCTCTTAAACCTACTTTCCGCCCCATTGGCACAGTTTCTGTTGATGACCTGTGCCATCATAGACTTTGGAGCTGCAACTAAATTTCCCAGGCTATCCAGTGTGGTCACAAGTAGCCTCATGTAGCCATTTAAGATAATTAAAGTTGAATAAAATTAAAGTATTAGTTTCCCAGTTCCACTGGCCACATTTCAAATACTGGATAACCTCACATAGTTAGTAGCTACTGTCTGGGGCATCAGTTATATACAGCTATAGAATATCTCTGTTATTGCTCAAGTTTAATTGGACAGAGCAGTCTAGAGGCTGTAGTTCTGACTTTAACATGTAATGTAAGTAAGCTTTCAGTAACTGAGTGTCAAAAAACTTTAACTCCAAAATACCCTGTCCTAATACTTTACATTTTGTAGTTATTTAGGTTGCCAAGGGCTTTCACGTGTATTATTTCACTTGATCCTTAAGAAAATCTCCTGAGGCAGGTAAAGTTACTTCCTCCCTCTCCAGAATCTTTTAATTCTGCCTCCTGAATCTCTCTTAAATTAGTATCTCCTACACTGTTGCTTCGTTTATGCCCTTTCATAACCTCCAACAAGGTCTCCCTGCCTCCAGAGTATCTTCATTCTTAATCATTCTTCTTTGAAAAAATGCCAGTTGAAAATCATGCATGTTTGGGAGAACTTGCTTTAAAGCATTTTTTTTTTTTTCTTCTGTGAAAGAAGTTGGAGAGTACAGGCCAATTTAAGGGACATTCTTTCTTTCTTAACACAATTCTGATCAATTTTTAATAGAATCTTTTTTTTCTGGCCTTGAGTTATCAGGGAAGATATTATCTGATAAGGCTGCCTTTTTTGTGAAATGAGATGACTGGACTTGGTAATTTGTATGATATTTATAGCTCTGAAATTATACAATTCTAGGTTTTACTTACATTAAACAAAGTTTTCTTTGATGGACTATGACTGTCTATTGGGAGTGGTGAAAATTACAACTAATTATTTTAAGCTGAAGTACATCTTTTCAATTATGAAGTAAAAATTTAAACAATGGTGGGAGGGTATTATCTAGTTGATAGTATGAGTTCTCTTCCCAAAATTTGGACTCATGTTTGAGAGAAGGGTAAGAAATGTAAGTAAGTTAGCAGACTGATGACTGACTGATAGATATCCTATATAATAATGAAAAATATAAGGAGGGTTATATTTATCTTCCCACAGATTTAAACAGAGGAAACGTTTTTCTAGTCCCTTTGGTTTTCTACCAAAATGAAATGTTCAGCTACTCAAAGCTATCAAACTGCTGCCTCTTGGTGACTGTATTTGTCAGACACTTGCATAACAATTGCCTTATCAATAGCATGATGATTTGTGTTTAAAGCTCTCCACAGCCCTCATCTAGTTTTTAGGGACACATTCATAGAGATGTTGTTTTTCGGAGGATCTGTGTGAGAGCAAAACAGACTTCACAAGTGATAATGATTGCTAATAATTTCATGTAACTGTGACCACTGGGAAGATATACTTCAGGTGGCCTTGATGGTGACGTACTTGCTATTTCCTTTAGGGTGGCAGAACTTCCCTTCCAGTTGGTGGGTAGATAGTTATACCTCTGATTTCTGGTGTCTCCTTCTCAGATAAACTTTAGAAAAAAAAGAAAATCTTATAAAGGAGCATGTTTGCATGCGCACAGACCCACACACAACCTAATTATTTCACCTTACGGGTTCTTCAAGCAACTATTTTAAAGTATGTTGAAATTACTGAAAGTAATAAAGAACTGTTTCCTTTTCCAGCTCAGAAGATAAAATAACAGTCCACTTTATAAACCGTGATGGCGAAACATTAACAACCAAAGGAAAAGTTGGTGACTCTCTGCTAGATGTTGTGGTTGAAAATAATCTAGATATTGATGGTTTTGGTGAGTATGGAACATTCCTTAAAATGTATAAGTGAAACTATTAAATAGGTTTCAGCTTTATTTTTTTCTTTTTGAAGAATTTTAACTATAGCATGCTGCTGCTGCTGCTGC
>SJYV01026023.1:140875-185449 GCA_006410875.1 Neotragus pygmaeus | reverse complement strand
AGGGGAGAGGGGGGTTCAGGATGGGGGACACATGGCTTATTCGTGTCAATGTATGGCAAAACCACCATAATATTGTAATTAGTCTCCAATTAAATACATTTTTTTTTAAAAAGAAAAATACCAGGTTGAGATACTAAATGTCATAATGTCATATTACAGAGGCTATGGGATCTTAGTTCCCCAACCAAGGATTGAACCCAGGCTCTTGGCAGTGAAAGTGCCAAGAGTCCTAACCACTGGACTGCCAAGGGAATTCCCAGACTGTTATTTTCTTAGTTACATTGAACTTTTGCATTCTTTTTGTTTTAAGTGAGTTTTATTTTACTTATTACTTTTTAATCGAGATGTAGTTGACATATTAGTTCCAGGCATACAAGATAATGGTTTGATACTTGTGTGTACTGCAGAGTGATATAGATCACAGTAAGAAATAGCATTCATCACCATACACTGAAGATCTCTGTGGCTCAGGTGGGCTTCCCAGGGGGCACCAATGGTGAAGAACCTGCTTGCCAATGCAGGAGACATAGAGACACAGGTTTGATCCCTGGGTTGGGAAAGCCTCATGGAAGACGGCATAGCAACCCTCCAGTTTTCTTTCCTGGAGAATCCCATGGACAGGGGAGGGTGGCTGGCTACAGTCCATGGGATCTCAGAGAGTCAGACATGATTAAAGTGACCTAGCACGCATGCACTATACAGTCAGGGATGTCAGCTCACCTTCCTTGAAAGGGTAGTTAATCTGTTTCTTATTAAGGAAGTGTTTTGTTTAGGAAATTTTCACTCCTAGACTTTTCACCTTATAACTTAACCACTCATAGAAAGCCCATATCCAGGAAATTGCCATCTTAGAACTCAGGGATACACTGTATGTCACTTGCCAGTTTTGCTTGAGCATTCTCTCTACTCTAGAATGGTAATTCTCTAAGAGGGTTCCATCAGTGCCATTTGGGAAATTCACATTCTCAGGCCCCACTCTGGACTTCCTGAATCAGAAAGTCTGCGATAGGCCCAGAAATGTGTATTTTAACAAGCCCTCCATGTGATTTGATGCATGTGAAACTTTGAGAACCACTAGTCTGCAGTCAGTTCCAAGGAGCATATCTGACTATTTTTTATTCAAGGTACTGTTCATATTGCACTCTTAAAAACTCTGTTCATATTGCACTCTTAAAAACTCTTATCAGATCAGAATTATTTCTTCCCTTCCATTTTCCCATGATATAGTAAATATACTTCTCTATGTTAATACTTATTTCAGTTTTCTTTTTTAGAGAGAATGAACCTTCCCTTTATTAGATTGTGTGCTTTTGGAAGACTCTTATCACTCAGGTAACCAGAGTTGGCACTCAGTAATATTTGCGAAATTTCTGAATCTAATGTCAACTACAGGGATAACTATAACTGGACCTACTACATTCCAGCATATGTTATCTATTATTGCAACAACTCTAAGAGGCAGTTTTTTGTTGTTGTTGTTAACTTCCAGTTTATAGGTGAAGAAACTAATTAAGTTCAGAGAAACTTAATGTTCCCTGGATCATACGGTAGCAAGTGAGAAGGCCTTATAAGATTCAAACCTAAATTTCTCTTAACTCATAAACCTCGATTCAAACCTAAGTTTCTCTTAACTCCTAAACCTTGGCCTTTTCATTTAAGCCATTTTTCTCTTAAGAAGTGTCTTTCCTTTGTGAACACTTTTTACAGAAATTAGTTGCTATAGTTTTAGTTTTAAGGAATTTCTTACTCTAAAGCAGTGGTTTTTGGCTGGGACTGAGTTTCAGAATTCTGTAGAAATATTAAAATATGTTATGTCCTGATAGTATAGGGAGAGTGGGAAGTTGTGCAGATATCCTTTTGAATTCACATGATTCAGATCCATACCATAGATTGACTGATTTATGGAAAAGAACCCATGGATAATTTATATATATTCTGTAAAATTTATATATAATTGAGTTCCCTCATGAGTTCATATTCAGCAACACTTGGTTGACTAAGCTTGGTTTCTCTGAATTGTTCTCTCACAAAGTAATACACTGCACAGTAATTGAGAATAGACCCTGGAATCAGACAAATTGTGCTTCATAAACCAACATTGTTACTTAGTAGCCATAATATCTGGAGCAAGCTGCTTTATATCTGTATGCCTCAGTTTCCTCTTCTGTAAAATATGGTTGTAATAGTTCTAACACCATAAGATTGTTGAAGATTAAGTAGTATATTGGAGGTGAAGTGCTTAGCACAGTGGCTACGTTGGTAAGAAGAGTAGAATTTGTGGCATTTTAACTTGGTCTGCTCTCCTCCTCTTCCCTGTTCAGCAGTAGCCTTAAAAACTGGCAGCCTTGCAGCCACTGGAGGAACAGACTGATTTGACTTTCTCAGAAGCGTTCTCCAGAATGTCATCACTTATTTTGCAGCTTCTCAGAAGAGCTCCATTCCAAGGAGTTATTATTCGATTTGCCTCACAGAGATTGCTCTGTGAGGAGGCTCTGTCCCTAGGACTTTCGTCTGAAATAATGACCTGCAGTTGTTTAACACTGTTCTGCCTGAGGCTGTGCTGCCTCTTGGAGCAAACAGGAGCCTGGCCATAAAGCCTAAAAGAAAAATCTGGGGAATGAAATGTCTGTAGTGGGCTTTGAAATACTTTGGGAATCTGAAGGCCATGCACAAATGCAGGATTGTATTTATGCCCAGAAAAGACCCGATAGAGCCTTAGTCTCCCATCTGTGCATCTCTGGCTGACCTTGAGGGTCTCATGCAGGTGAAGGCCAAGACAGACATGCAGAGTACTTGAATGTTGAAGGTGTGCCTAATCATGATCTGAGCTCCTCAGCAGAGGGTAGAAGCCTTACTGGTTCAAAGCCCTGAAGGAAACCTCCAGATAGTGATATAGCTGATCACTAAGCTCACTGAACAGAGACATCGCTGATCACGTGCTGCTGGGAATACAGACCTGAGTTAGTTTGGGGAAGTCACAAAAGAAACAAATAGCTGCAAGAACAACCGCCAAAAAGCCAGCCACAGCGACAAACCTAGGGGAGACAGGGGTGAGCCCTGATTTCCAGAATTAATATTATTTAAAACATACACTTTGCAATAAAAAATTCAAGACGCCCAAGGAAACAGAAAAGTATGGCCCATTCTCAGAAAGAAAAGCAGTCAATAGAAGCTGTCCCCGAGAAGTCCCAGCTATTAGACTTACTAGACAAAGATGTGGAATCAGCTGTTATCAAAATTCAGAGCGCTGAAGGAATGTATGTGGGGATGATCTTTGGTCTTTGTACATCACTGTGTGTGGACTTTGTTACCACTGTGTGTGAGGACACATTAAAGAAGTAAAGAACGTTTTTGCTGTCCTTGAGAAAGATAATCTTTTGTGTTCTGGAACAGCTAATGTGGAGGCTGTGATCCAGTAAATCTGTTTTTATACATTTCTCCATAGCTTCAATCTCAGCTTTATGAAAATACATATATACTGGACTCTTTACTCCAGAGTTATTTGTGAGAGCAAAAGATTTGAAAGAAGCAAATGCCCATTGATAGAAGACTGATATTTAGTCATGCAAGGGGATACTATATTACTCCACTAAAAAAAAAAACTGTGGAAGGAGTCTTGAAAACAAATATCAGTAGTTACCTACTGGTAGGAGGGAAGCAGGAGGGAAGCTTTTAATTCCATGTTATATTTAATCCATTTCTTTCTTTGAACATTTAGATGACTTCCATTTCTCAGCTATTACAAATACCCTTAAGGTGAACATCCCCAAGAATACTTTTCTATGTTTGTGTTATTTAATTTCCTTGTGGTAAATTCCTAGGGAAAGAATTACTTAGTAAAATTTGTTTTATTAATTGCTCAAATTATTTGCCTGCTTTTCTGATGAGGTATTATTTATTTTTAGCCATTAGGGAAGGCTCTTAAAATGTGCTGTTTGACCAAAAAAACTAATGAAAATGAAAATTAATTTTAAACATTTATTTGAAAGGCTCTTAACCTCTGTTTTACATGGAGCTACATTTTTCTCAAAATAATGTCAAATACTTTATTTACAGTAGATAATTTTCATGAGTTGCTTTCCATTTCTTTGAAATAAAAGCATATTTTGACCTTAATACTTGAAAGTACTTTAAATTTTTTAAAGTATTTTTTCTTTCATTATTCATGACTATATATTGCAGTAACACTGTTTGTCACATTGCAGTTTGCAACCATTAGTCATATAATCAGTTTAGTAGCTCTCAGCAGTTAAAGTAATTAAAAAGAAAATATAAAAAACACCATCTTTTGTGTTATTCCATGAAATGCNAGGCTCTTAAAATGTGCTGTTTGACCAAACAAACTAATGAAAATGAAAATTAATTTTAAACATTTATTTGAAAGGCTCTTAACCTCTGTTTTACATGGAGCTACATTTTTCTCAAAATAATGTCAAATACTTTATTTACAGTAGATAATTTTCATGAGTTGCTTTCCATTTCTTTGAAATAAAAGCATATTTTGACCTTAATACTTGAAAGTACTTTAAATTTTTTAAAGTATTTTTTCTTTCATTATTCATGACTATATATTGCAGTAACACTGTTTGTCACATTGCAGTTTGCAACCATTAGTCATATAATCAGTTTAGTAGCTCTCAGCAGTTAAAGTAATTAAAAAGAAAATATAAAAAACACCATCTTTTGTGTTATTCCATGAAATGCTTGTTTAGCTATTTTACAAAGTATATGTTATACCAGGTTGTGATGTAAAATGGAACTCATACTATGAGTCACAATTTAAAATATATATATTTTCTTTTTGGAAAACTGTTGGCTGGAATGTTAAGAATGGAGTTCCTGCCTGTGTTTGCTTCCCAGCTCTGTCACTTTGCCACCTTTGTGACCTTCAGTTTAGATCTCTAACCTCTTCATACCCTGTCTCCTTAAGGGTAACATAGAAATAATGTTAGTACTTAAGTACTTTGTTAGGTTGCTTAGAGATCAAATGAGTTTATCTAAGCAAGGCTAAATTAATGTTAGTTATTCTTGTTAGCATAGTTATTACTACAGGTTCATTTTTCATTATAACAAATTTTAAAAACACATTAAAAAATTGTAACTTCCCATAGTCTTAGAGATAAACACTAAAAGAGTCCTTTTCCCCCCAGTTTCCTTGAAGTACCTAAAGTTTAATGCCAACACAGTCTTTAGTAATTCAATAAGAATTCTGCATTTGTTTACATGGACATAGAAGAGATACTTTAAAGATCAAGGATCCTAATGTGTCCAGAATTTTGGGCATGTAAATATAAATTTGAGATAAGCTAAACTAGGTTCACAAAAGATAAGAGTTAAGCCCAAGTCACTTTCTAGAATAAAAATGGAAGAAATGAAATCAAGAAGTCTGAACTACCATGTTTATAGAGAAGAGATTATAACAACATTGTAAGGGACAACTGTGCGTCCCAGGTGGAGATATTGGCAAAGAACCCACCTGCCAATGCAGAAGACATAAGAGATGAAGGTTTGATCCCTGTGTTGGGAATATCCCCTGGAGGAGGAAATGGCAACCCACTCCAGTATTTTTCCCTGGAGAATCCCATGGACAGAGGAGCCTGGCAGGATATAGTGCATGGGGTCGCAGAGAGTCGGACATGACTGAAGTGGCTTGGCAGGTATGCAGGGCCAGCTATTTCATTCATTGCTAAAGCTGAATACAGGAGACGCTTTAAATATTGCCCTTGCTCTAGTCTTACTCAACGGGCGAACATTGTACACAGCTGTTGGCCTAGCTCAGAGTGTCTGTGNGTTCTTTCTGTCACTTTGGCCACACTGGCCATTTATCAAGAGCTGAACTCACCTAGAATTTCTAGCTTGAAGACTTTGTATATACACTTTTTTCTGCCTGGGACACTTCCTCTCCCTCCTGAAAAATCCTTTATGTGTTGCTTTTCATCTTTCTGGTCTCAGTTTATGTAACTTCCTTAGAGGGACTTTGCCCAACCACTCAGTCCAAAATAGGAGTTCTTTTATTACCCTGAATCTGTTTTTCTCCATCACAGCATCCTATTCATTTCTTTCGTTGCATCACAGTCTATTTATGTATTTGTTTATTTCTGCATCTTTCTCCCTGGAGCCTGTATTGAAGGATTAAGTGATTCTTGTTTTCATATATGAAGTGAGGTAATGAATGGATCAGTGAGTAAAAAGTAAATTTTGGAAGCAATTAATTTATAAACATTCTTATTTCCAACTTTTATGTTAATATAGGTTTTCATGGATGATCTTTGAAGTTTTCAGTATTATAGTATTCTGTCACTAGGGGGCAGTTACACCTCTCTGATCAAATTTACCTCCTTTATTATCAGACTATTTATATTTTCTTACTGTGTATTTCCTTTGTGTGACTGTTTTGAGGGAAATTATTCAAATTGTGTGGTCCTGATAATGATCATATAAATATTTATTCATGTCATGTTAATTGATTCTTTCTGGCTCTGGAATCAAGCTTTACTTTAGAAAATCAGGTTTTAATATTTATATATCATTTCATATTTTTAGGATATAATATTCCAGCATAGCTATCCTCTGGAGTTTTGTTTGAGAAAGGGGTTAGCAATCTTTCTTGTCAGCATCATTATAGAGCTCCAAGTTTTCTTAGTATAATACAAGCTACAGACACACGTACACACACACACACCCATGAAACAATCTATTCCTGGTGGAAAACTCTTAAGTTATATGAAAGGAGTAGTAGTCTGCAGATAGCTAACTTATTCTGGGAATTTGTTTTTTATGACAGGAATTTTAATCTTTAGTATTAGTCTTGTTAAAAACAAAAAACAAGTTTTATTCATCATCAGCCTTGAAATTAGCCAATAGCCATGGCTTACTAAACAAAATACATTATTTATTAACATAATTTTAAAATTATACAAATTTGAAATTGTACAGATTTNATGACAGGAATTTTAATCTTTAGTATTAGTCTTGTTAAAAACAAAAAACAAGTTTTATTCATCATCAGCCTTGAAATTAGCCAATAGCCATGGCTTACTAAACAAAATACATTATTTATTAACATAATTTTAAAATTATACAAATTTGAAATTGTACAGATTAATAATATTAAGTTTATTACTCTAGTAAAATCAGAAGTACTGTGAAGCCCAAAACTTTTGTCAAGAATTCCATAATTTCAAGCTGGCAGACTGTGAATTTATAAATTGTATATTTGTTTCGATACCTTTTACAATTACAAGCCAATATCTGTCAGCTTTGTCAGTATCTGCTGTTTCCAGACATCTGATGTCTGTGTGATTTTTATTGACTGTAGTGCTGATATTTTAAACTATGGTTATAGTTTAATATCATTTTAAAGCCCATGACAGTTTCAGCCAAGCATTCATTAAGTGTTAATACTGAAAAATGCATCTGAAAATGAATTATTTTGGAACAGAAGTTAAATGTGACAGAATGCAGTGAAGGAAGCCAAAAACCTGTCATAATTTATATTACTGCTAATTTAGGAGAAAGAACTCTGAATTATTAGGCAAAACGCCAGCAAAATTAAAGCAGCACTAAACCATATATACCTTTAAGTTCATGACAGTTATTGGACGATGGTAAAATGTTGGTACCACGGGCTCATGAGGCTGTAATGTGTCCCTAAGTTGTATCAGATTATTGTCTGTTGTAAGGCATGGAGTATTTTTGATTATTTGAAAGGTGGACATAGTGTAAAAAGTTTCACTTCAAATGTTTTTTCTAGTTAAGTATATATTGCAACAAAATAATGATTTGAAGATTAAAGATTTATGGACCGTAAGAATCCATTTTGTTTCATTGAGAATATAACTCTCAAATTATGAGACTTCTAACAATTTCAAAATCTTTGAGAATGTATTCCTCATAAAATGTGATCATGTTATATTTAATGTACTGTGAGTATGTATCTGTATATATAAGTATATAGATACAGATATACATGTGTANAGAATATAACTCTCAAATTATGAGACTTCTAACAATTTCAAAATCTTTGAGAATGTATTCCTCATAAAATGTGATCATGTTATATTTAATGTACTGTGAGTATGTATCTGTATATATAAGTATATAGATACAGATATACATGTGTATATACACACACGTATCTACAGATTTTATCTATTAATTTACTTTTATATAGCCAACACTTGCAAAGACACTTAAAACCAATAGTTGTCAGTACTGCTTTGGGATTGTGTATAAGCATAAGTCACATAACTTTTCTACTTTCAGTTCCCATCTCTCCACATGTATTATTGTATCAATATACCCATATTTTGATCAGCTATCATTTTAACTTTTAAAATTTATTTTAGATTATCATTTTTAGATTGAAGTTTCTGTAGTAGTTGGTGCTTGTGTGTCCTTTTTTGTTTGATAAGTTGTCTCCCACTGTTTTGTGGACTTGTTCCCTATGTATGTGATTAGCATAAAAAACAACAAACACTTTTCATTTTGGGGATAGGTTTTGTTTACCAGATTCATTTTTAGGTCAACTTCTTAGCGTTTGGAATTTGTTTTCCCATGGAAATACTGTTACACATGATGGCTAAATTTTCAGGCCAACCTGCAGAACTAACTAAATAGCTAATTAACCATTTATAGCCTGGTTTCTATGAGAGACTGCATTACAATGTCTAACTTTTAATACTAAATCAAGAACTTCTAAACTCCTTGGGCCCATATACTGCATATGCACAATGCATGTACCCCCTCATATGCTATAGGAACTCCACTTTGCATTCCAGTTTGGTAGTAGGAATATATTTACTGCTGATTTTCAATGCTGGTGATTTCATGATGGATAGGAACCTGGGAATTCTATAATGCGGAAGAAAAGTTAGAAGATGAAGCCCAAGAGGAGTGTCATTCAGTTTGTTCTTGCTTGTAGCGTGTGCAGTTTGAGTTGTGGCTTTAGTGGAGTTTGGAGCTACAGGGATGGTCAGTAAGGAAATGAACTTAGTGTCAAATAGGATACAGAATTGGTGGCAGCTCCTGCATTTTGACTGAAGACAAGTAGGCAGTGCCAGATCAGCTCTGGTGAAGATCTGGTGCTGATAGAGGTATCTACAAAAACCTACAGCTAATATCATGCCTAATAGTGAAGGATGAAATGCCTTTCTCCTAAGATTAGGAACAAGCTTAGGATGTCTGTTCTTACCATCTTATTATAACATCATGATGAAAGTCTTAGTCTATGTAATGAAGCAAAAAAAAAAAAAAAAAAAGGCATACTGATTTAAAAGAAAGAAAGAGAGCTGTCTGGTTTTTAGATGGCTGTTTACATAGAAAATCACAAGGAATCCTAAAAACAAAAAAACAAACTGGGACCTAAGTGAGTTTACCGAGGTCCTAGTACGTGATCAACTCATGAAAATCAATTGTATTTCTGTATATCAGCATGAATAGCTGGGAACCAAAACATTTTTTAAAGAACATGTATAATACCTACCTCAAATGAAATTTTTAGGTTTAACAAAATATAACATCAATATCTTGAAGATTATAAAACTCTGATGAAAGAAAGCAAAGACTTAAGTAGTTATGAGACATACTATATTCATAAATTGGAAGACAGCATAGTAAAGATGCCAGTTTTTATTGATATATAGATTTGTTACATTTCCCATTAAAATCTCAGCAGGATTTTTGGTAGGTACAAACAAGCGATTCTGAACTTTTTACAGGAAAACAAAGGAANATGGGACCGGATGCCATGATCTTCGTTTTCTGAATGTTGAGCTTTAAGCCAACTTTGTCACTCTCCTCTTTCACTTTCATCAAGAGGCTTCTTAGTTCCTCTTCACTTTCTGCCATAAGGGTGGTGTCATCTGCATATCTGAGGTTCTTGACATTTCTCCCGGCAATCTTGATTCCAGCTTGTGTTTCTTCCAGTCCAGTGTTTCTCATGATGTACTCTGCATATAAGTTAAATAAGCAGAGTGACAATATACAGCCTTGATGGACTCCTTTTCCTATTTGGAACCAGTCTGTTGTTCCATGTCCAGTTCTAACTGTTGCTTCTTGACCTGCATACAGATTTCTCAAGAGACAGGCCATTAATCCAAAGATGCCTATAAAAGAATACTGATGCTATGGGATGTGATCAATAAATGCTGACGGTTCATTGACTGATGTCTTGGTCCTAGACAGAAAAGTTTCTAAGTCACTCATGCCTTTTTGTGAGATGAAGGATGCAGTATGGAACTGTACATATTATAAAGTCACCCCTCTGAACTTCTATGTAATTCATATCATCTATATAAATTTTGAAATTTTCTGTAAAATAGACAATGCCATGGGTAAGTTCAATGTACATTGTGCAAAACTATATTGTTTAATAGCTTTTATTTGAGAAAAAAATCATTTTTATAGTTTAAATGATTTTGAGTTTAGACCGTATTTTCTAAATTTTCCTTTGTTTCTTGCTCACAACCATTGCTGAACATAAATTTGCCTTTCCCTTCATGAAATCACTGCTAAGGACATAATCATTTGAATATGACTTACTTATTCTAAAAAGTCCAGAAATTATATTGCTACTTCACATTCTCATGGCACTTTGGTGAGAAAATATTGACAAAGTTATTATTTTAAGATGTTAAGTATCAGTAGTAATAAGTGTGGCAATCTGGCTAAAAAGCACATTAAAGCCCACCTGTTAAGAATGTCAGAAAAAATTAGTTTATAGAAAACAAAAAAAAATTTAATTTTTAATTATAAATTTATATACAAAATCAATCTTTCTTCTCGTCAAATTTTTACATAATTTTAGAGAATGCTGATTACAGAAAGATGAATGAAAACCAACTCATAATAGAGGCCATTCTTCATTCTATTGGAAGAGATATATATGTGAATAATAATTAAGATACAAGTCATGATGTATAGAAATTATAGCCCTTATACATTGCTGGTGGAAATATAAGATGGTAGAGCCACAGTGGAAGATTCAACACTTCCAATTCAGGGGGCAGGAGTCTGATCTCTGGGCTGAGAACTAAGATCTCACATGCTGCACAGTGAGGCAAAAAAAAAAAAAGGCAGAATTAGCACACTACCCAGCAATTCCCCTCCGGGGTATCACCCAAGAGAAATGAAAACTATCTACACAAAAACGTGTACACAAATATTCATAGCAGCTTTATTTATAATAGCTGAAAATGGAAACAATCCATGTGTCCATCTATTAAGAAATGAATAAGTTACATGTATTATNAAAAAAAAAAATTCGTCTAGTTGATTTTTTTTGGAAGAGCTTTATTGAGATGTAATTCACATACCATACCATATAGTTTACTCATTGAAAGTATACAGTTTTTTTTTTTTAGAATATTCAGAGTTATGTAACTATCACCACTATTGGTTTTATTTGTTTTCTAGCTTTATTGACAGCTAACATTGTGTAAGTTTAAAATGTACAATGTAATGGTTTGATACACATAACAGTTTCAAACTGATTATCACAATAGGGTTAACCTCACATCATTCCTTTTTTTTGGGTGGTTAAAACATTTAGGATTACTCTCAGCAAATGTCAAACATATAACACAGTGTTGTATCTATAGTCACCATGTTTTACAGTAGATCCTCAGACCCTGTTTGTCTTAAAGTTGAAAGTTTACACCCTTTGACAACTCTCCCTATTACCTTTAGCCCCTGCCATCACTTTCTTTCTATGAATTTGACTTTTTTAGATTCTACATATAAGTAAGATCATACTGTTTTCTTTTTTCTCTGTCTTACTTATTTCAACTTAGCATAATAGCTCAAGATCTATTCTTATCTCACAAATGGCAAGATTTTCTTCTATTTTATTGCTGAATAATAATTGTGTGTGTGTGTATGTGTGTGTGGTCTATGTATAATATCTTATTCATTCATCCATAGGCATACACTTAGGTTGTCTTCATATCTTGTGAAAGTCTCTCAGTTGTGTTCAAGTATTTTCTCCTGTTCAGTAGGTTGTCTTTTCATTTTGTCAACGGTTTTCTTTACTCTGCAAAAACTTTAATTAGGTCCCATTTGTTTATTTTTGTTTTCATTTCCTTTGTTTTATTAGATCCAAAAAAATATTGCTATGATGTCGAAGAATATTCTGTTTTCTCCTAGAAATTTTATGGTTTCAGGTTTTATAGTTAGGTCTTTAATCCATTTTAAGTTTATTTTGTATATAGTGTTAGAGAATATTCTAGCTTCATTCTTTTACATATAATAGCCAGTTTTCCCAGCACCATTTACTGAAGAGACTGTGCTGTCTCCATTTTGAGTTCATTTTTGTATATGGTGTTAGAGAATTGTTCTAATTTCATTCTTTGATATGTAATAGCATTTTCCCAGCACTGTTTAATGAAGAGACTCTCTTCTCCATTGTATATTACTGCCTCCTTTGTCATAGAGTGATTGACCGTAGATGAGTGGGTTGGTGTCTGGGCTGTAATTGATACAGTTCTGTCCTTTCAAGATTATTTTGGCTTTTTCAGGTCTTGTGTGTTTCCATACAAATGAAAAAAATTTTGTTCCAATTTTGTGGAAAGTGTCATTGGTAATTTGATAAGAAGTGTATTGAATCTGTAGATTGCCTTGGATAGTGTGGTCATCTTAACAATATTAATTTTTCTAACCCATGAACATGGTATATCTCTCTGTTTGTATTGTCTTTAATTTCATCAGTGTCTTACAGTTTTCTGAGTATAGTTCTTTTACCTCCTTAGTTACATTTATTCCTGGGTATTTAATTTTTTTGATGCTATTGGAAATGGAATTGTTTCCTGAGTGGAGAAATGCAGGCTGTGTCTCCGAGAGCACAGCAGGCATGAGGATTTTCTTCTGGGTGATGAACCTGCTTTGTGTCCTGGTTGTGGTCCTGGGTGCACATGTGTTAAGATTCATAGACCTGTATACTGAAAAGAAAAAAGTCAGATGCTTATTGACTGGAGGCCTGCCTCTGATTACAAGACCAGGAAACAAATTGGCAGAAATACCCATCATGAAGTCACGAGATGAAAAAAAAAATTTTAATCAAGTAACTTAAAGTTTTCTTCTCACAGTTTTAGGCTGTCTTTTAAAATATTTTTTTCCCTCCAAACACCTTATCAGGGACATGTCTTCACTGTGCTCTAATTTTTTTCCTTTTTTAATAGAACGTACAGTTTAAGGAAAAAAAAAAAAAACGCTTCCCCAAAATGCTCAGATTGTTTTATTTATTTTGGAGTTTTGCAGGATGGACTATTTCTTATTTTAAGTACTATTCACAGGGTTTGTAAATCTTTGCTCCAGATTTTTTTCTATAGTGATATTTGTTCCACAACATGACCATATGTGTCTCTGGTTCAGTGATAGCCATTTTATACAGGCTGAGTTGATTTCATCCTGAACCTTAAAGTTTCTGTTATGTTTGAGTTTCTTCCCAGTACAAAGAATAAGAAAAGCATATCTGTTGACAACTTGTGATNGTTCCACAACATGACCATATGTGTCTCTGGTTCAGTGATAGCCATTTTATACAGGCTGAGTTGATTTCATCCTGAACCTTAAAGTTTCTGTTATGTTTGAGTTTCTTCCCAGTACAAAGAATAAGAAAAGCATATCTGTTGACAACTTGTGATAGAAAAAGTTTGAAAGAAACTGTAAAATCAGGAGGAATCTGAAGCATGATGTGTTTATCTAAAGAATAAGTATGGGACTAGAATGTGTAACAGGAACTTGAGTGTAAGAACCAAAAGTTAATCTTTTGTATATATTTAACATTTGTCAGATTCTTATTAGAATACTCTCCTCAGCTCTGAACTTGGCATCCTAAGCAAGATGTGGAATCAGCTGGCAAGGTTCCTGAGAGGAGCTGTGAAAATTATTAGAAAATGAAAAGAAAGCCTTTAAGAGAAGGTTAAAAGAATTGGGATTTCCTAGGGAAGAAAGCAAAGACCTAGAACACGGATGGTAACTCTTCATTTTGACTGACCAGATGGTAAAAAGAATGTCCTAAATTTTCTGCAGGGATTTATTGGCATGTGGACTTTTCTGTGAATTCCAAGATAATTGAGACCATATTGTATGCATTGGCTTCTTCCCTGGGCTTTTCTGATATCACCCTTTTCTGGTTCTCTGTCTTCCAGTTGACACATCTGTATTTTAACTCCTTTTCTTGGTGGGTGGGGGAAAGAGTCTCCTTGACTCTCTCAGTCTCTTATCCTTCTTTTCCTCTTTTCCCCCTCCTCTCTGGTGAAATGTCATGACTTTGCTTCTGTCTTGTCCATGTCAAACCCATCCTTTACACACGGGCACCAGCAGGATCTATCCAAAATAAACGTGCCATGTCACTTTCCTGCTCAAAATCCTTCAGTAGCTTCCTGGAACTTCAGCAGCAACCACTGTTCTTCAGGGGCTGGATTCAAGAGGGGTGGTAGAGTGACAGTTGCTGGTAATCCCCAGCCAGAAACATCTCTGTGGCAACTCACCCACTGAGAGCGTGCTAGTTTACCCACCCAGTGTGTCGGCAAATGGAGCACGCGCTTATAGCACACGCTCAGGCTCCTTAGGAGAGCTTGGGAGACCTCTGTGCTTGGTCCTCAGTCTGCCTCTATAGCCAGCCCCCAACTCCACATTCTGCCCAGGATCGTGAGTTTGTTTTTCTTGCATCTTCTGTTATGCATCGCTTGCAGTTCTCAGGATTTGTTTTTTTAATAATAAAAACTTGAAGCTTTTTAAAGCTTTTAAAATTAGGGTAGTTGCTTGATATATTTTAGGGAGGGTTTTACTTACATTTTAAGACAAAAGATTCTGAATTTCCTGAACTTTGTCCCCCAGTATCTCCAAATGGATTTGACATTTTAGTTTTGAGTTTGTCTGGATTGGGTACTAATCAGATAAAAACAGAAAGCAAAATTAGTATGTATTTATTGAATACTAGTGAACAAATCCATTAAGAACTACAGTTCTTCTTTGTGAAGTCATAAAATATTAGAGTGAACAGGCCCTTAGGTATCATCTACCTCAATTTCCCATGATACAGATGAGAAAAAAAATTGGGTCCTGAGAGGTCTGCCCAGGACACAGCGGACAGTATGGCAGATTCCTCCAGAGCCCAGCTGGCCTCAGGGTTGCACTCACCAGTTCCCCTTTTACTGCAAAGGTTTTCTTTCACTCTACCTCTCTGCCTACCTACTTGGTGGCTCAGCGCTAAAGAATCCGCCTGCCACTGCAGGAGCCGTGTGTTTAATTCTTGGGTTGGGAAGATCCCTTGGAGAAGGAAATGGCAGCCCACTCCAGGATTCTTGCCTGAGAAATTCCCATGGACAGAGGAGCTGGGTGGGCTGTAGTCCATGGGGTGGCAAGAGTCAGACACAACTTAGTGACTAAACAACAATTTACCTACCTTTTTTAAAGCAGAGGAAGCCCACTTCCTTTGAAGTAAAATATATCCATTTACCTTTCTGTGTGAAAAGCCTCACATTTATGCAAAAATAGAAAAGTAAACTGCTTGTTCAAATAACTAATTGGTGTGGGTGTATATTTGTGTATTACATAAATGTATATACATATTTATATATTTACTCTATAAACATACATATAATTTAATATATAAGAAAGTTGAAATTCTTTTACGTTTTCTTATAACTTTGAAATAATAATAATTGCCAACACTTGAATAGGTCTTACACTACCAGTCAGTCATGGTTGCAAGTACATATGTTAAGTACACATTCATACGTAATGCTTGCAACTGCCCTGTGAAGTTGGTAGTTACTACTGAGGAAATTCAGGCATGGAGGGTGGAGTAGCCCAAGGTGATGCCACTAGTAAAAAGTGGAGCTGAGATTGAAGCCAGGGAATCTGGCTCCAGAGTCCATGCTTATGACCTCTGTACATCACTATATGGTATGTCTCTGCTTCATCTTGTTTCGCTTTGAGTGAGATTTATAAAATCTGCTTTGAATGAAATTTAATAAAAATGAATGTATAAGGAAGCCTCTTTCTTTATGTTTTAAAATAATAAAATATGAGTAACAACTGTTTAAGTTGTGGAAGAACAATTCTTATTACAATGATAAATTTTTTCACAGGAAAAGTAAGAAATTCAGTAACTATTGATAATAGTTCTATTAATATTCTATATAATGTTTATTGACCAAGGTAATCTAAATCCAACTGACATTACTTCCAAGAGTCTATAATCTTTACAATTATATAATGGCTTTTAAAATTATTTAAAAAGGAAACCAGAATAACTTTTTTAGGTAGAATTTAATGAGAACATGATTACGGATGGTTCTGTTTTATCGGGTCAGCTTTTGGATGCTGTATTTTAAGGAAAACCCAACCAGACTGAGAGAAGGGATTTAGAACTATGTTACTATGTAAGAAAAATCTGAAGGACCTGCGTATGCTCAGCTTGGAGAAGAACATTTTAAAATATATGAAAAGCTGTTGTTTAGAAGGATTCACTAAATAAGCACATAGACACAGAGAGTAGAAAAGTGGTTGCCAGGGGCTTGGCGGAGATCACGGAAATAAGCGAATAGGTAAAAGGATTTAAAATTTTACCTCTAATATTAAGGACTGAGGATCAAATGTAAATCATGGTGGCTATAACTCTGTTGCTGAGGGAGTAGACCTTACATGTTCTCATGGAAAATAAATAAATAGACATATATGGCGTTATTAACTGGAGTCCTGAGAGGACTGGATATTAACTGGTTAATATCAAGGTGTTTTAACTGGAGTCCTGAGAGAAGTCCTTTCACAGTATATGCATATATCAAATCATTATGATGTGTGCTTTAAATATCTTACATTTTTGTTTATTTTACCTCAGTAGAACCAGAAGGAGGAAAAAGATTCGACTCCATGGGGTAGACTTGGAGCAGTAGGTGGAAAGTTACAGAGTGACAGACTTTAGTGCAAAAACAGCCAAATGTGAGATTGACCGGCTTAAGCAGGAAGATGTCTTTGTCAGAAGTTTTCGAGCAGGAGATGGGTAAACCGTGAGAAAAGGGTGTTGGAAAGCATATTCAGTCAGAATTTGGTTGGACTAGATGACTTTTCAGTTCCCTGTTGATAGTGCCTGGCGCTTAATAGGCACTCAATAAATAACTGTCAAATTAATGACTTTTAAAAACATGGAGCAGAAGAAATATTCTCTTTATTTTAAACCAGTGTGACTCTTAAAGTGACTTATTTGATTCTGTCCTGATTATAAAGAAAGATTGAGAGGGAAGAATATTTAACTTTATTTAGATGTCAGTTTGATTAGTTTCTGATCCCTCTTACATACCACGAAAGCTCCTATAAATTGTGTTGAGTTCTCCAGGAAAAGGTAAATAACTTCCACAGCTGTATGTAAATTATTAACTATATAAATTTAAAAGGTATATATTTTTGTATTTATACATGTCTCATTAACTTGTAAACTCTTTCATATTAGGATTTGGATTTTTGAGTCTCCCTCACAGCATCTAACCCATAACCTCTTAAGAGTAATATTTGAAAGTGATTTCCAGCTCTGTATGTATTGAGTATGGGGACTTGTCCCTAATTCTCATTATTCAGAAATAAAGTCCTACCATTGATGTGTGCTAATGCTGATTTTTAAATTTTGAAATTACTTAATTCCAGTCGATTTTGAATCTTGTTGAATGTAGAGAGGAGTGTGTTCAATGTTTGTTGCTTTTGTAGGTGCATGTGAGGGAACCTTGGCTTGTTCTACCTGTCACCTCATCTTTGAACAGCACATATTTGAGAAATTGGAAGCAATCACTGATGAGGAGAATGACATGCTTGATCTGGCATATGGACTAACAGATAGGTAAGATTGTCAGACCATTTCTGTTGTAAGAATCATCTGGGAGGGTGAAAGTTTTATTTGTTCATGTCTGTCTCTGACCAGAGACAAGTAATCTGCATGCAAGTAATAGTGTTCTCCCAGTGTAGACAGATAAGTCATAAACTTTGAATATCAAATATGTGACATTTCTCCATGTATTCTACAGTTTAACCCTTATGAAGCTTTCCTTTTAACAAAAGTAAAAACAAAAAAAGTTAATTGGAGGTATTAGAAGATAAGTTCTGGATCCTAATAAATCTTCTTTCATCTATTTTTATTCAAGAAATTAATGTTTGTCACAATTTAATGAGTTGGGATGAAATGTAATGCTTTATTATGGTATTCTTGAAGGATAGATTTGATAATTGAAAGAAATTATAATGAAAAGTTTTACCTACTTGTGAGAATACAGTTTTCAGAAACTTAATATATAATAGTCATGTTAATATGAATAGTTTTAATTATACATTGAAGAAACTCAGATCTTATTCTTGTTATTAATAGAATTATCTTAAATTAGGAAGTGGTAAGATTTATAGTAGTAAGTGATATCGAATAATACCTTTTTTTGTTAATTATCTAGAATTTTGGTTTGAGTTAGGGAAGATATGGAGTTAATTTAATCACTGGGCAAGATAATCAGAGTTTCAAAGGGCAAGATAATCAGAGTTTACTTCAGGTTGGCTTTGATTTTTATCTCCAGTTTGGTGACCCTAATGAAAAATAGTTGAAAACAATCAAAAAGAGTAATAATAAACTTTATTTCATGTGTATTATGTAACCATCATTTTCTTAGATCCTTGAGGTGAACTCTGAAATCCTCACAAAAGTTTTTAGTTCATTGGTATTTATTATGGCTGCCTCCTACCAGTCTCCCGTCACATCTTCAGGTGCCACATTCTCTATCAACACCTCCTTTTCTGTTCAAAGGATAACACACAGAACACACTCAGTGATTGTGTTGATTTGGTTCTGAAAATTGTTTCTCTCAAAGTGAGGGCTAAACCATAGCTAGCTGCTTGCTCTTTTATTCAGATAAAATTTATAGGTGCATGTAATAGATAATATTCTGAACAAAAAGAAAAAATGAGAGGAAAGGGAGAGCTTCTTTTAGGAGACATACATGACTGTGAGACGATATAAGACCTATTGCAAATGTAAGCTAACCAAAAATTTTGATAGTAAAATTCAGAAGTTTTAGAACAAAATAATGGAAAGCAAGAAATAGCTTTTATGACTTTTTATAGCTGGTATGCTTAAGTGCACAAAATTTTAGTAGAAATGCTCTGGGGGAAAGTTCAGTTCAGCTGCCAAGTTGTGTCTGACTCTTTGCAAGCCCATGAACTGCAGCACGCCAGGCCTCCCTGTCCATCACCAACTCCCAGAGTCCACCCAAACCCATGTCNTTATGGGAAATAGATGGGGAAACAGTGTCAGACTTTATTTTTTTGAGCTCCAAAGTCACTGCAGATGGTGACTGCAGTCATGAAATTAAAAGACGCTTACTCCTTGGAAGAAAAGTTATGACCAACCTAGAAAGCATATTGAAAAGCAGAGACATTACTTTGCCAACAACGGTCTGTTTAGTCAAGGCTATGGTTTTTCCAGTAGTCATGTATGGATATGAAAGTCAGACTGTGAAGAAAGCTGAGCGCCGAAGCATTGATGCTTCTGAACTGTGGTGTTGTAGAAGACTCTTGAGAGTCCCTTGGACTGCAAGGAGATCCATCCAGTCCATTTTAAAGATCAGCCCTGGGTGTTCTTTGGAAGGAATGATGCTAAAGCTGAAACTCCAGTGCTTTGGCCACCTCATGTGAAGAGTTGACTCATTGGAAAAGACTCTGATGCTAGGAAGGATTGGGGGCAGGAGGAAAAGGGGACGACAGAGGATGAGATGGCTGGATGGCATCACTCACTCGATGGACGTGAGTGTGAGTGAATTCTAGGAGATGGTGGTGGACAGGGAGGCCTGGCGTGCTGCGATCCATGGGGTCGCAAAGAATCTGACACGACTGAATGACTGAACTGAACTGAACTGAACCGAACTGATAGTTACTTATGGTTAAGTTTGTGGCTCAGACAGTAAAGCGTCTGTCTACAATGTGGGAGATCTAGGTTCGATCCCTGGGTTGCGAAGATTCCCTGGAGAAGGCAATGGCAACCCACTCCAGTATTCTTGCCTGGAAAATCCCATGGATGGAGGAGCTTGGTGCAGGCTACTGTCCATGGGGTCACAAAGAGTCAGGCACGACTGAGCGACTTCACTTTCACTTTCATGGTTAAATTTTCTTCTTGCCTTTTTCACATTTTGGAAGGGCTGGCTGTGTGACTTTGAAAGAGGAAGGAAAGGAGGGAGAAAGGAAGATAATATCCATGTATTCATTTAGCAAATATTTATTGAGCATCTAGTAGATGCTGGGGATTCAGGAAGCACAAAAAACAAACCAAATTCCTGTCCTCACAGCGTAACTTTCCAGGCCCAAGGGAGGCTTGAAAATAAATGAAAATACATAGGATATTTAGATGGTGGTTAGTGCTTTGGAGAACGAAAAAGCAGAGGAGAGCCATGGCGTTGAGGAGAGGATGAGGGTAAGGAAATGCATTTTAAGTGAGGTGGTCTCAGGTGGATGCCCCAGGCGCAGCATGAGCCAGGAGGATCTGGATGGGGTTAAAAGATCTGTGTGGAGGGGCATTTCCAGGGGGAGCAGGCCCAGGAGGCTTATTCTTGTGGGATGGAAGCTGCTGGAAGGTTTTGAGAAAAGCCGTGTGACGTCTGACTGGTGAGTCAGTGATGTTCTGACCACCCAGCTTTCTGTGCTAGACATTCACATAAGCTACCCATTCAGTCTTGTAAAGTACCCCACAAGGTACTTTATCATCGTTTTGCAGATGAGAGCTTGCATGACCTTTTCCAAAGTCACACCTGCAGTAAGTGGACAGATCAGGGAGACTTAACCTCTGTGCAAGCCCTGGCTTCATCCCCTGTGAAATAGAAATGATACCTATCAGCCCTGTTCAGCTGTTGTGAAAATCAAATGCTAGTGTATATCAAAGGCCTAGCAAAGTGCTTGGGGAACACAACGAATGTTCATCTCCTTCTTTGTCCTCAGATGGCACCCACAACTAAGGACAAAGTCAACACACTAGATACAAGGCACTCACAGAGCCCAGGCACAACCATGCACTTCCTAGGTCTTAGTCGCCTTCTTTCTCCTTTTCCCGCCCTGTCTCTGGGTTCAGTTTTCTTGTCCATGTATGGAGCCTGTTGGACTTCTCTCTCAGGCAGTTTTCAGTTAGAAAGTTCTTCACTGGTTCGGTTCTACATTGTTTTAGAGCCTTGTTACACCCCCTCAGCAACCAGCTTGTGCCCACTGTGGGGACTCCATCCTTCTCAAGGATGATTTGAGAAGTGTGATGATAGGGTGGGCAGGTGATGTCACGTTCAAGTTTCATTGAGTCAGTGGTCTTTCCAGAGGGCAGCTCTGAGTGCCCCAAGGAAGTTCTTAGATTTTCTGAAAATGAATGCGAAATACAAAATGTCACTGCTTAGAGTTAGTCTGCCTCTCATATGTCATCCTTATTACTTTATAATTATCTTCTGACCTTTACTGACTCTGACAGTTGTGAGTCTTTAAAAAAGATTCAGGAATATTACCATTATGCAGTTGCCTAGAAACAGGGCCTAAAATACATCTGGCTTTAATAGAAGAGCTAAAATGAGTTTTCATTTTTTGGCATTGTCTTGCTTTTCTCTCTTTTCTCCTACCCCCTCCCCCCACCTTTTTTTTGAATCAACCATGAATTGCAATAAAATTTCTCACTAATCCTTTCTGAACTGTCTGAAGCCAAGATATTTAGCATTGAGAGCATTTTTCCATCACGGGAAGCTTTAGCAACACTAACTTGGTATTAGGGAAATCTAATCCCTAGCCCACTTACGCACAGCGTGTATAGAATCTGTATTGTCAAATCACTCACCACTCTCTCAGAGGAAGCTTTTGCCAGCACTCCTTGAGAATGCTAGAAGGAGGAGATATCATTTGTCTCGTCATTAAGGCATGTTCTATTACACTTGGCCAAATGGCTGCAAACCTCATTTTCTGACCCATAAAAATTTCTCTTCACTACTCCAACCTTTCTTCTAGGATTCATCCTCTCCATTCTACTCCATTTCAACTGCAGTATTCAGACAGTCTATAGCTAGTGCACACTGCAAACACAAGATCTCATCACCTGATAAAGAGAAAAGAAAACAACAACAGTGAAAAGAAGACACAGACAATATTCTATTGCTTCTCTGTCTGCTGTTTCATTTCTGCCAGTGGGAATGTACTGGTCTGCAGGGATGCAGCAGGTGGCGAAGGTCACACCCAGCCTCAGTAGGTCATGAGATCTGGAAGTCTGCAGCCCAGGTCATCGGACCAACTCCTCCCTACCCTGCAGAGATTCAGGGGTGTGCACTTCTGCAAGGGGAGGGGTGAGGATACATTTTGTTATGAGCTGGTCTAGAATTAGCTCCCATTGCTCAAAATTGCCTGCAGGCTGTTTCCAAGTGTGCTTGGTCATAAGAACCACCGAAGTCTTGTTGAAAGGCCTCATTCAGAGCCTTGCTGAAGACCCTGGTGTAGCAGGCCTGGTTCAGCCTTTAACAAGCACCTGGGTGATTCTTATCAGGCGTGTGTAGGAGACAGACCAGCAGAGTGGAGTCCAGGCCGGCACCTTAGACCCACAGCGCCATTTGTCTGGCGCCAATTCCACCGTTGCTTGTGCGCCCTTTCGGCTCCAGCCGGTCCACTGGTGGCACTACTGCAGGAGATGGAGGAGAGGTGGGCTCGATCCGCGGGCTGGGAATATTCCTCTGGAGGAGGGCAGGGCAATTCACTCCAGGATTCTTGCCTGGAGAATCCCATGGCAGAGCAGCCTGGGGGCTACAGTCCATGAGGTCCCACAGAGCTGGCTGAAGTGACTTAGCAGTGGCAACGAGCCACTCACGTGTTCTGTGCTACGGCATGACTCCATGCCTTTCCTCATGCTCTGCTCGCTGCCCCATGCGGCACGCCCCCTTCACCAGGCTCAGCATTAGAGGCTGGTATCCCTTGTGTTTCTTGAGCCCCCAGCTCTTGCTGGAACAGGAACAGCCCCAGTATTTATTAGTCAGTGGCTTCCCTGCCAATAACCCATGTCCTACTTTCTTCAGTTCACCTCTGCCTCAGACTTCTTATTTTGAGTGCAAGGGACTTGGCATGTTTTATGGTTCTCGTGTTCTGCAGCCCACACTCACGCTAGAGAGCCTGGCGCGTGGCAGGCCCTTGATAACTCTGTTAATCTCAGTCTGCTGTGCTAGACTAGGGGTTCCTGAAGCTGGGCCTTCACCTCCACCACCCCAGCACCCTGTTCATGCCAGCCACTTGAATATGAGTTGAATGAATCATTGAGAAACTTGACTTTATAAGCAGGCATGGGTCCAGGCAGAACTCTGAGTGGAGGGGAGATTAAGCAAATGCAACTTTGAAAGGGAAGAAAGGAGCCAAATAGTGGGAAAGCACGGAAATCTGAAGAAGGGAGGAGGGAAGAGAGACAGAGGAGAGTGGCTGAGAGCCCGGGCTTTCAGATGCAGTAGGTGTTGCTTAGAGACGTTTCTCCACCAGGTCCTAGATTTATGACCTCAGGGAAGTTACTTAATTTCTCTGAACTTCACGTCTTCATGTGTAAAGTGGAGTTAATAGCTGCTTTTTTATTAAGCATTCACTGTATGCTGAGCTCTTTGCATCCATTGACTTGTATGATCCTAACAACTATCTTATAAGCATATAACCCCCATCTACCCATCACCCAGTTTCAACAAGTGCCAGCTCCCAGTAATGACTCTTTCTTCTATAACCTCAACCCCTCCAACCCCACCCTCCAGGCCCCTGTCAACTGAAATAAAAATGCGCAATGTGAGAGCTGTGAGTTTTGGGTTTCTTTGGAGGTTTACTGAGGACTAGAGGTGGGGAGACACCTCCCAGAGACCTCTGAGGAGCTGCTCCGGAGAGGGTGGGGGTGAGGAGGTCAGTAGAAACGTGATTTTGGAGAAGGGTTACGTGCAGTCAAGCTCGCATCTTGGTAGAAGGTTACTGTTAGTCACAATCAGTTAATGATTTTAGTGCTTTTCTAAGTATGGGGAGATGCAAGAATCTGGGTTCATGAAATTTTTTCTCCTGAAAATATCTACCTGAAGGTCTTTTCTGTCAGTTTGCCCAGAGCATAGAGTGCCTCATGGCTGGTGTTCACCTGAATTCTTTCCAGGGTGTTTTGCAGGTCAGTGAGTGCAGGGCCTAATGTCCAGATTCTTATAGAACTGGGTGGCAAGTGACATTCCTTACTTGACTCTCCTACCCCAACCCTACCCTCTGATTATTTCCAAGCAGACCCCAGACAGAATGTTGATATGTTCTATAATGTTTTGATAGCTTCGCCACATCTGAAGTTATTCTAATCTAAGTAAACAACCTGGGTTCTGGACAAGAAACAGTTGAACGCCTTTCCTGTTTTTGTTGCCATTCTTGTCTTTCAACTTCTGAACCACACAGCCCACTCATGTGCTGAGTGATACCCATCAGGCTGCAGGTGGCCCTGAAGTTAGAGAAAGAATGAGGCTTAGCACTCCCGCTCTCCAAGTGAGAAGGCAGCTGGTGGAGAGCATCATGGAAAACCATCTCTTTTTCTGGGCTTTGTGTGCATGAGCTCAATAAGGATGGTTGCAATGACTGGTTCAGACCACAGCCAAACCAGGCTCTCCCTGAATAAATCTGCCTCCAGACCTAAAACTCTGTCCACATGGCACATTCCTTTGATTGCTTAGAAGAAACTGGGGTGCTCATCTGGGGACAGTTCTGGGCCACTGAGACCTCATTAGAACTGGTCTCCTTTGGGTAACAGCAATGAGCTTTAGCAGCTGCACAGGCAGACAGCAAAAAGAAAAGCCCACTTTGATTAAATTGTCACTTGGTCCTGTCACATCAGGCTATCATTTTGGCTGATCTTTCAAAGTTCTTGGTCCCCACATCTGAAGGAATTCTAAAATACCTGAGCGCTGTGGTGAGCAGATGACTGTCTTGAGTATTCCTTCTTTTAGACTTGGATGTCTCTGCCATTTTGAGACTAATGTGCTGATTAAAAGTTTCTTTTCTTCTTTATTCCCCCCAGAGTTCATTTTCCTACTTAAGCAGTGAGCTCTAAATAGACCGGTTCACCACGGCTACAGAAAAAAACAAACAGAAAAAGAAATCCTTGTAAAAGGGAAATATGATCAAGTTGCCACTTCATAATTCTCTCTGTAGATTAATACCAGTTCCTCTTGAATGAGACTCTAATCCTGACGGAATCTCCTAAGGTATTCTTTGTGATCAATATAAGGCAAATCAAAGGTAAGCTTGGAGCCAGCGAGAGAGCTTTATTTATCATTTATTTTTTGTAGTGATGCCAATATTCCTAGCACACTGTAACTTCTGAGGCAGACAGCATTATGTAACCATGCATCGATAAAAACCACCCCCGTCCTGCTGAGGGAGGGTTTCTCCTTCTTCCTAATAATGAGCTGGAGGTTGTTAGAGGTGAGGAGGCAGATTGCTTTCTTTCTGTTGCAAGAAAGTTTTGATGTCAGCCCTTGGCATGAATAGGAAGCTGGTCTGTCCCAGGAAGGAGAGCCTGATCTGGGTTCTGCCTCAGGGCTGGCAGAGGTTTCTACACCTGCACGCCTGTCATTCAGAGCACAGTAAACAGTAAGCGATGTCCTCTGAATGAGGTTACTGAAATTCCTGTTTCAAGACACATCATTAAATGTATCCACAGAAAGGCTGCTTCCACCACTTTTGGCCATAGTTCTCTGAAATGGCGTCTCTGAGTTAAGCTTCCCTGCTAGTTCAGAAAATTCTAAGGCAAAAGGGGGCTCTAATGACGCCCCCCATTTTAGCTAACAGCACCTGATGCCTGAAAGCTCTGCTCATCCTCTTCAGTCTTGGACCAAGATACTGGTTCTCAACCACAGTGTGGCTCTGTTCACCGACATAATAGCAGTAGCTGCCCTAAAATACGAAACGGCAAACCTCAGTGACTTAAGCCAGAAATGTTTATTTCTCATTCACTCATTGCCTCTCCCTCCTCTCCTCCACCTGGAGGCAGGGCTGTCTGAACACAAGGATCCCAGGGTCTCTGCTACGGGGAAAGGAAAAGCTGGAGGAGGTTCCCGGCTCTTAGCCCACTGGCCAGAATTAGTTATGTGACCCCAGCCCACCTTCAGGGGAGGCTGGGAAACATGAAATATCCAATGCGCACTGATATTCTGTATTACATTTGCTGTCATAATTCCATGATTTTCTGTATTTTCTAGCAAATCACCAAAAAAATGTTGAATAAAGTCAGGACAAGAACATTGAATGCACTGTGAAGTGACTTCCCTCTTGTATTTTGGTTCAGAGAAAGCCATTCTTCATGCCAGCTCCACTGTGGGGTTCAGGATAGGTTCTGGGTCCTGGCCAAAGGACATTCAGGAAACATCAGGCACCTAGTCCTGAAGGAATGGTATTCTGCTAAGGGCAAGAAGAAATGCTGTTCTTTTGTAAGAAACCCATATCATTCCTAGAAGGAAGGGACTATGAAAATAACACTGTTCTCTTTTTGGTGGCTGAAGTTCATGTGCTCATTTTTAACTCCTCTGTTGAGGTAGGTTTCCAAGTCCCAGCTAGAGGATGCATTATGTCAACTGTTGCTCAGTTCCGAATGAATACCAAGAAGGTAGCAGCTACAGAAAATGTTTCAGGTAGTAGAGGAACTACTGAAAAATAAAATAGCATCCTGTCCTGCCCTGCAGATCCAGACTGCAAAACTGACCCTGGCCATGTAAACAATACAGGCAGGGAAAGTTCTAGCACCAGTTCCAAGTCAGTAGTCTTCTACAGCTAGGGGAGCAAGTAAAAACAGGTGAACTTTCCACCTGGTGCATCAACTTTGTGGAGTGATAAATGAGAGATTGAGAGGAATACACCCTTCAAAGGCATTCCAGAATCTTGGAGAGAGGATGATTAGGGAGACTGAAGACTTTTTATTTATTTCTCAAAAGAGACTTAAGAAGGAAGAGAGAGAAAGAGTTTTTATTTTTTTAAATTTTTTAAAATTAATTAATTAATTTTTTTTACTTTATTTTACTTTACAATACTCTATTGGCTTTGCCATACATCGACATGAATCCACCACAGGTGTACCCGAGTTCCCAATAAAAAGAATAAGTTTGAATCAGTTCTAATGAGATGGATGAAACTGGAGCCTATTATACAGAGTGAAGTAAGCCAGAAAGAAAAACACCAATACAGTATACTGACACATATATATGGAATTTAGAAAGATAGTAATGATGACCCTGTATGTGAGACAACAAAAGAGACACAGACATATAGAACGGACTTTTGGCCTCTGAGGGAGATAGAGAGGGTGGGATGATTTGGGAGAAAGAGTTTTTAAACTTACAGTTAGCAACTTGCCAAATCTGAGCAGGGTGTGAGAATGTGGCTGAGTGCTCATGTATAATTACAGTGCTATAGAGAGCCTGTGTCATGTGGAGTAGAGGTGAATAGATTTTCTGAAGTNATCGGATGCCATGATCTTCATTTTCTGAATGTTGAGCTTTCAGCCAACTTTTTCACTCTCCTCTTTCACTTTCATCAAAAGGCTTTTTAGTTCTTCTTCACTTTCTGCCATAAGGGTGGTATCATCTGCACATCTGAGGTTATTGATATTTCTCCCGGCAATCTTGATTTCAGCTTGTGCTTCATCCAGCCCAGTGTTTTTCATGATGTACTCTGCATATAAGTTAAGTAAACAGGGTGACAATATACAGCTTTGATGCACTCCTTTTCCTATCTGGAACCAGTCTGTTGTTCCATGTCCAGTTCTAACTGTTGCTTCCTGACCTGCATACAGGTTTCTCAAGAGGCAGGTCAGGCGGTGTGGTATTCCCATCTGTTTCAGAATTTTCCAGTTTATTGTGATCCACACAGTCAAAGGCTTTGGCATAGTCAATAAAGCAGAAATAGATGTTTTTCTGGAACTATCTTGCTTTTTTGATGATCCAGAGGATGTTGGCAATTTGCACCATGAATATAAATATGGCCTCTAATAGTGGTATCAGCAGTGCAGTCCCACTCTGTGCTACTCCTAGGCTGCTGAGCTGAGTCTGGGTGTTTTTGAGTTGAGCAGGAAACACAGTAAATGGCTTGGAAACCATATCAGATAAGGAAAGCTTGCAAGAGAAAGCTCAGAGTGAAAACCTGGTCAGGAAGCAAGGACTAGGACTTGAGTGCTATCTTCGAATACATCAACTTGTACAAGAGGACTAATGGGAGATGGGTGTCTCCCCCAGAGAATGAAGGGCAAAGTGGGACAGAAGCTTCATGGGCAACAGGAAAGAGAATTCTGGCTCAGAAAGCGTAGCTGAACTAGCTGACCCTCCAACACTTTTCTCAGTCTTAATGTTAGAATTTTTGAAAATGTGAAGTCTTTTATTAGAATTATCTTCAAAATCAAATTTTCAAATTTGACATCTCAGTGAAATCTGTAATTTGTTAACAATATCATACCAGTGTTAATTTTTTGGTCTTCACAAATGTACTATGGTCCTCTGTATCGATGTCAAATGTACCAAATGACATTTGAGGTAACTAAAGGGTACTGTTTCTGTCCTTTATCGAGCCCATCTTTGCATGAAATGCTCCCTTGGTATCTAATTTTCTTGAAGAGATCTCTAGTCTTTCCCATTCTGTTGTTTNCGGCTGGGCTGGAAAAGAGAGGAAAAGAAGACTCTTGAGAGTCCCTTGGACTGCAAAGAGATCCAACCAGTCCATTCTGAAGGAGATCAACCCTGGGATATCTTTGGAAGAAATGATGCTGAAGCTGAAACTCCAGTACTTTGGCCACCTCATGCGAAGAGTTGACTCATTGGAAAAGACTTTGATGCTGGGAGGGATTGGGGGCAGGAGGAGAAGGGGACGACTGAGGATGAGATGGCTGGATGGCATCACGGACTCGATGGACGTGAGTCTGAATGAACTCCGAGAGATGGTGATGAACAGGGAGGCCTGGCGTGCTGCAATTCATGGGGTCGCAAAGAATCAGACACGACTGAGCGACTGAACTGAACTGTACAGCAACAATAGCAACAATTGCATTTTGTTGACTGAATAGTAATAAGTCTTTCAATTCATGAACATGGGATAGATTTTCACTTATTTATGTCTTCTTTAATTTCAGTATAGTTTTCAGTGTTCAAGTTTCTTACTTCTTTGGTTATGTGAATTTCTAAGTATTTTCTTCTTTTTAATATTATTATAAATGGAATTTGTTTCATAATTTCTTTCCAGATTGTTCAATATGAGTGTACAGAAATGAAATTGACTTTTGTGTATGGATTTTTTATCCTGCAACTTTGCTGAATTTTTTTGTTAGTGATAACAGGGCTTTTTTTTTTTTTTGGTGGAATGTTAAAGGTCTTTTACATATAAGATCCCGTCATCTGGGAAAAGAGAAATTTTCTTCTTTCTTTTCAACATAGATATTTTTTATATTCCTCTTTCTTGTGAAATTTCTCTATCTAGAGATTCCAACACGCTGTTAAATAGACTTACTGAAAATAGATATCTTTGTCCCATTCCTTATCTTAGAAAAAAACTTTTTCAGTTTTTCTCTTTTGAGTAAGCTGTGGGTTATTTATATATGACCTTTATTATATTGGGGCTTCCCTTGTGGTTCAGCTGGTAAAGAGTCCGCCTGCAATGCGAGAGATCTGGGTTCCATTCCTGGGTTGGGAAGATCCCCTGGAGAAGGGAAAGGCTACCTACTCCAGTATTCTGGCCTGGACAGTTCCACAGACTGTATAGTCCATGGAGTCACAAAAAGTTGGACATGGCTGAGCGATTTTCACATTTATTATATTGAGGGCTTCTTTTTTTATTCCTAGTTTATTGAGTGCTTTTTTTAAATCATAAAATTGTGTTGAATTTTTTCAAAAGCTTTTTCTACAGAATTGAGCTGATCATGTGATTTCTTCCTTTAATTCTATTAATGTGGCATATTATGTCAATTAGTTTTTATGTGTTGTAACTAACTTTGCATTCCAGAAATAAATCCCAGTTGGTTATGGTGTATGATACTTTTAATATGCTGCTAAATTTAGTTGACTAGTATTTTTTGAGGATTTTTATGTCAATAGGCATAGAAATATTAGTCTACAGCTTTCTTTAATTGTCTATCTTTGTGTGGCTTTGGTATCAGGGCAATGCTGGGCCTTCCCTCATAGAATGAGTTAGGAAGTATTCCCGTCTCTTCAAGTTTTGGTAAAAGTTTGGAAAGGATTGGTATTAATTCTTCTTCAGAAGTTTGGTAGAATTCACTAGTGAAGCAATCTGACCCATGGCTTTTCATATAGAGATTTTTTTTTTTTTTTTTTTGAGATGAGCACATGAACTTCTACTCTGTCATCTTACAGGAGGAGCTTCTTTTTTTTTTAAATTAATTAATTTATTTATTTTTAAATTTAACTTTTTTTTTATATTAATTAAATCTCCTTACTAGTTACAGGTCTATTCAGTTTTTCTTTATCTTCATGATTGATCACAGGGCACAACCAGATATGTGTGTGCTTAACTATTTGTTGAAAGGGTGAAGGAATAAATGAAGAAGTGTGTTAGGGAGAGAGGTAGACTCATGGGCCAGGCCTAGATGTTGAGAGAATGCCTACAGAAGGAGAAATTATAGTAATAATAATGATGGTAGTGACCATTTATTCAATCTTTACTATTTACTTTGTTGTTGCTGTTTAGCTGTTAATTCATGTTCGACTTTTTGTGGCCCCAGGGATTGTAGCCCACCAGTTTCCTCTGCCCATGGGATTTCCCAGGCCAGAATACTGGAGAGGGTTGCCATTTCCTTCCCCAGGCTATCTTCTCAATCCAGGGATTAAATGCTTGTCTCCCGCATCTCCCGCATTGCAGGCAGATTCTTTACCATTGAGCCATAAGGGAAGCCTGTGTTTTATACATATCAGGCATTAATTAACTTAATTCTCATGACCTTTGAGGTGGATATTATATTTCTTAATTCCATACTGAACAAACAGAAGGTCAGAAAAGGCAGGTAGCTGCCCATGGTTACACAGCCTGTAAGACTTAGAGTAAGGAGTTGCAGGCAGATTTTTCAACTTCGCATTCCAGCCTCTTGTAGGAAGGTACAATCAAAATTGTCCCCTTTACCACAGCTGTGCTCAGGGTCCGCTTTACACATCACTCCCTGCCTCAAGCACTGTGCGCTGAAGTTCAAAGTGAAGAAACCTGACTGTCTTCCCAGTGTAGGAGATGTGAAGGATTCGGGGACTGATCAAGAAACAGATATGACCATGAGGTGGCAGCACACACAGCCTTTGGGTGACGCTTTACCCAGTTTGCCAGTGGGAGAAACTCCTCACCATAGGAGGCTGTCAAGGGCTGCAGCGTGGGGACTTCCGCTCAGACGGGGAGAAGGACAAGCGAGACCCCAGGGAGGAAGGGATCAGAGGACGTGCCTGCATGTCTAGGTGCTGTCACTCAGGAATCTCTGGGTCAGAGAACTTGGAAGGGAAGTAATGGTTCAGGGGCTGTATAGCCACAGGATCTATCTTCTCTGTGGCTGGTTTCACAGGCTTTGCAAAGCACACAGGTTCTAAGTGGCTGAAACTTTGCTTATTGGGGCTATATTTAAGACAATTGGAAATGTACAGATTTGAGTTATAAATTGTTAAGAGTTGGAGTTAATGGGTTCTGGCCTAATCTCTGCAGAAGTAAACAGTCTAGGGGTCAATATACAGAGGCCACCTTTGAGTCATTTATATAACCCCCACGGAGCTCTTAAGCACTAAGAGGGAATCAGGCCACATAATAGGCCTCTCGAAACCCACTCATAGCTGAATCAGCCCTGTTATACTGAGGTCCTCAGAAATGGAAATTAATCTCTTAAGAAGACCACTAAAAATGTAGAAATTAAATAAACAATTCTAAACAGAAGGGGCAATAAATTTAAACAACAAATTTTAGTGAGAGCATTTCCAGAAAAAAGTAAATAAACAAATAATAATATTACTCAGAAGACTATATTTTTCTCTCTCTCAATGCATTTGCTTGATGAGATTTTCCAAAGTCCAGTAGCCTCTCTGGAGTTGACCACTGCTGTGTGCGTGAGGGTGGACTTGAGCCTTGGGCGTGTAGAAAGTGACTCATCATCACAGCAGCTAACACTCGCTCACCCGTACCTGGTGCCAGACTCTTGTTCACAGTGTGATCTGTGGATCAGTGCTGATCCATGATCTGCTTGTTAATTTGTTGTTGCTCTTGTTCAGTTGCTAAGTTGTGTCCAACTTTTTTGTGACCCTATGGACTATAGCATGCCAGGCTGCTCTGTCCTCCACTATCTCTCACAGATTGCCCAAATTCATGTCCACTGAGTCTGTGATGTGATCTAATCATCTCATCCTCTGTTTCCCCTTTCCCCTTTTGTCTTCAATCTTTCCCAACATCAGGGTCTTTTCTAAGGAGTCAACTCTTGGCACCACATGGCCAAAGTAATGGAGCTTCTGCTTCAGCATCAGTTCTTCCAGTGAATATTCAGGGTTGATTTCCTTTAGGATTGACTGGTTTGATCTCCTTGCAGTCCAAGGGACTCTCAAGAGTCTTTTCTAGCACAACAGTTCAAAAGCATCAATTCTTCGGCACTCAGCCTTCTTTATGGTCCAGCTCTTTTTTCTGTACATGACAATTGGAAAAACCATAGCTTTGACACTACGGAACTTTGTTGGCAAAGTGATGTCTCTGTTTTTTAATACACTATCTAGGTTATTCATAGCTTTCCTTCTAAGGAGCAAGATGGCATAGATGGCAGTCACCATCTATGGTGATTTTGAGTATAGGAATGGAAAATTAACTTTTAAATATTTTTACAGCAATTGGAGATTGTTGCAACTTCCAACCGTGTGATCATTGTTCTAGCAGTTTTCTTTCCTTGTATTTTACAAAAGGATCAGTTCCAAGTTTGAAAAAACAAAAACAGACCCAGAAACCAAAAACTGGTCCTTTGATTCAGATAGTTTGAGAGAAGAATTACCTGCTCCAGGTTATGCAGTTAGCAAGTAGATGCTGGGGTTTGAATTCAGGTGACCTGAGTCCAAGTCTAAGTTCTCAGGGACTGGGCTGTGTGAGCCCTAAGATGCTGTACCTCACCTCCTTAACAATCATTTGGCCTCTGGTTGTGGCTGCAAAAATTTGGGGGATAGTCCTTCCACTTAATGACTCTAAAGCCCATTCTAGAGCTTGAGCTGAATGGTCGATGAGCAAGAGAGGGCAGGGGATTGCTGGTGGTGCCTGGACACTAAGGTTTGGAAGGCTGAGGCAGAGGTATTTGTGTCATTAATCACTTGTGGCCAGGAAGCCAGGGGTTCCATCCATTGAAACGAGGGTTTCAGCACTTCACACTAATTACCATGGTCTCACAGCTGTGATCAATTCGTTTTCTCACTTTGTGCTCAAGCCTGGTCCATAGGGACTGATGTGAGAAGGTGTAAAAATAAGTTCTGTTTCCAGCCAGATTAATTACGGGCTCTGCCGAGGCCCCCTTGCAGCAACCTGGACTGCAAGATTGATTGGCTCAGGATCCAGGCCCAGCTGCAGGAAGGCCCCGCTGGCCAGCACAGGGCTGCCCGAGGGGGCTCAGCTGCAGCCGAGAGGCGGCTGGCCTTGCAGTGCCCAGTCTCAGCTCCCTCTGCAGCCCCCACCTGAAGGCCCTTCTTCCCTCTCCCCACTTTTTCAGTGCTGTGCTGGAAAATGAGAATGAGACAACGTAAAATGCCCAGGACAGGAAGCAGAATGTTGGGAATGCCCGACAAAGGTAGTTGTTGTTATTGTTATTACCGTTGGTGTGGTTTATTATTATTATTTCTTCTTATAAACATCACTCTTCTTCCAAACTCTGAGCTCCTTAGGGGTAGGGACTGTTTCCTGTTTTCTTTTGTCCTTGGGACCTAGGGTGGTGCTAGGCACACCATGAATGTTCTGTAAATGTTTGTTGAGTGAATAAATCAGTTGATTCAATTGACTCCAATTCCCATTATTGCCTCCTTAAAACTTATACATTTCACTTGTTATTGGCTTCCTTTCCCATAATATCCATATTCCGTAAATAATTAATTCCTAGGTGGGCTTGCCCCACTATGCCAGGGAAACTGACCTCAAGTCCTTTTGTTAAACAGGACAGCTTTCAGTTGAGTGATGCCCCTGGACCCTTTGTATTAATTGGATCCATCATTATTGAGTGCCTGTTTGCACCACACACTGAGTTAAGAGCTGGAGAGAGAGCTAAGAAGAACACAGGCCCTGCTTTCAACTTGTGTTGTGATTGGTATGAGCACACAGCAGGGACCTGGACCCAGGCTTGAGGGGCTGGGGAAGAGGTCCCAAGCAGAGGATGGCATGGCTGAGTGCGGCTGGATGCACTGGGGTCGGGGAGAGAGGGACCAGGTAGCAAAGGCCTTTGTAAGTCCTGATGGGGAAGCTGAACCTTATTCTGGGACCATTGGAAGATGGGGTGTGAGGGGGGAAGGTGGGGTAACATATTCAGGAAAGAGTTGGGAGGTTGACGCTATTGGGTTTGAGGTATAGATAGCTCACTTTCACTGCAAAATAAGGGAATGGATTGGACGAGAGAAAGTCTGGAGGACAGAGATAAGTTTTGCAGCTTAAGAGATTTGGGTAGATCGGATGTGTTTATGTGGAGAGTCTAAAAACCCAGTCCGTTCTTTGCTGCCATGGCCAGAATCCTAACAGGCTTTTAAAATTTTAACTGAATAAACAGCTGCACAAATTCTGATCTAATCTACAAACTGCTTAAATAAATTATGTGTGTCAATACTCCAAAGGCAAGCAATCTGGCACTGCATATTTCACCAGGCAGTGAGCACGGGGGACTGTGGGTGTCATATGTGTGTGCGTGCATGCGTGCGCGTGTGCATGCGTGCATGTTTGTGTGCTGGGGCAGAGCATAAGTGAGTGTGCGCTCCTTAGATAAATGATTTTCAAGCTGCTGAGTTACGAAGTTAAGAAATGACACCTCTGAGGAACCGCTGAGATCTGCTTACTGTGCCTAGAGTCGGCAGAAATCACAGGTGGGAGGCAGAGGCAAGGTTGGGGGGCATGCACGATTTCATGTGTGTGAAGGGATGGCTTGTAGGGGACAGAGGTAAATCATGTTTTCTATTCCTGCTGACAGCAGGGGATCAATACAGTTGAAATTCAATTATTGGGATGAAATGTTTTTGCAGACAGAAAGATTTCCTAGGGATTTGTGAGGTCCACTTTGGGGTCTCCTGAGGGAGAGGGATGGGGAGAAGGGCTACCTGAGAGCAGAAGGGTCCCTGCCCCTGCTGGGAAGGCACCCGGCCGCTGGGGGTCACAGGTCCTCTGAGTAGTCAGAAGCATCCAGGTCACCCGGCAACACCCAGCCCCTCCAGAGCCTGCGTGGAGACAGCCTCCATGGCTGGACAGAGGGAGAGGCAATTCTGGAATGCAACAAAGGTTTGGGGCATCCACGAATGAGAGCTACGATGGCTGAGGTGTACTGAGCGCTATCTACATGCCAGGTGGTGGCCTAAGCATCTGCCCTTCCTGATTTTACTGAGTCCTCCTAACAACCTCTTGTAAAACTACTGACACCCCCGGTTTACGTGTGAGCAAATTGAGCCTGTGTTAAGGTAAGTTCGGAGAAGGCAATGGCACCCCACTCCAATACTCTTGCCTAGAAAATCCCATGGACAGAGGAGCCTGGTGGGCTGCAGTTCATGGGGTCACTAACAGTCAGACATGACTGAGCGACTTCACTTTCACTTTCCACTTTCATGCATTGGAGAAGGAAATGGCAACCCACTCCAGTGTTCTTGCCTGGAGAATCCCAGGGATGGGGGAGCCTGGTGGGCTGCCATCTATGGGGTTGCACAGAGTCGGACACGACTGAAGTGACTTAAGGTAAGTTAACGTAAGCATAAGCTACACTCCCTTGGACTGCAAGGAGATCCAGCCAGTCCATCCTAAAGGAAAGCATCCCGGAATATTCATTGGAAGAACTGATGCTGAAATTCCAATGTAGGAGACCCCAGTTAGATTCCTAGGTCGGGAAGATCCCTTGAAGAAGAAATAGGCTACCCACTCTAGTATTCTTGAGCTGAAGCTGAAGCTCCAATACTTCAGCCACTTGAAGCAAAGAACTGACTCATTGGGAAAGACCCTGGTGCTGGGAAAAATTGAAGGCAGGAGGAGAAGGGGACAACGGAGGATGAGATGGTTGGATGGCATCACTGACTCAATGGACATGAGTTTGAGTAAGCTTTGGGGGTTGGTGATGGACAGGGAAGCCTGGCGTGGTGCGGTCCATGCGGTCAGAAAGAGTGGGACACAACCGAGCAACTGAACTGAACTGAACTGAAGCTACACTGTGTTACCCAAGTGTGCACATCCTGGGATTTTGGAGCCCTCAGCCCCAAGCTCCTCTTCATGGCATCAGAGAAATACACTGATGGGTTGAGGTGGGGGGTCCTCGCCAACAGCAGCTCTGGGCAAGAAGGCATAGATGTCAGGGTCATCCTGGCTCCTGTCCCAGTTCCCTCGCCACTCCCCTACCTCCAGCTAGTGCATCTGCTTTGAGCTGGAGTTAGCAATTCTGTCACTTGTAGCTGATGGGTGCCAACTGATAACCATGCATGGGTCAGCAGAAGGCCCAGGATTTGGATCCAGGTGGCCTGGCTCCAGAGCTTGCTGTCCTGACGGCTCCAGACTGAACCCAGAGGCAGCACAGCACAGAGCCACCTCTGAGCGAACCTCTTATGGAAAGAAGGGACTGCAAGTGCCCAGAAGGCCCACCAAGAATCGACCAAGAGCTGCTGCTTCTCTGCTCATCAGAGTGCACTGAGAGCTAAGATTCCAAGTTTCCGAGTTTTGTGCTTAACATTCCACAATGTTATCTCCTGAGTGTTTACATCTTCTGAGTGACACTCAGAGGTGGTGACCTCGGTCCCATCTCTTGATGACCGTGGCCCTGGTCAGGTAGGAGTTTAGCCCTTAAGGTGGTCCCCAGAAGCTGCAGCCACAGCCCACCTTCTCCTCAGCTCCCCACTCTGACTTGTCTTCCCTGCAGATTCCATAGGCTTCTTTGCTCGCTCCCCCTAGCCCCTAAGCTGTGCTGTGGGGCCATCTGAGGTCAGTGGCTTCCTCTCTGCCCTTTTCTCTGGAAGGAAGGCTTGGTTCCCTGGTAAAGTAATGTGAAGTTTCAGGAGGCAGGTAAGAGAACTTCGTGGTTAGAGCTGCACTTACACTTGTCCTTAAGAGACTGGTCCGTCCAGGATGCTGCCTCCACACTTGTTCTTCACTTGTGTTGGCTTCTCTGATCCCCCTGAAGATTGTTCTGCTCAGTTGCCTGGCTGCTCACAGGCAAGCCTATTTGGTCAGAAAAATGCCAGCTTGATTGTTTTCCAGTCTGGTGTGTTCCCTTGCCCAACCTGAGTTTCTTCCATCTAACTCTGAATTTTTTCCTATTTTTCCTGGCTTATTACATGGCTCTCTGGCCCATCTCTTGGGCATCAGGCTTCCTGGAGTCCAAGGCAGTGTCCTGGGAAGCCAGCAAAGAGGCCCTGGGTAGAAAATGGGACTTAAAAAAATCCTACTTACTTCAAGAGAAAAAAGGCATAGAATTTGTGATTCAGTGAACTCATTCAGCAATGTGGAAGACAGTTCTCAATTACTTTAAACTTGAAAAGCAAAATAAATACTAATAGACCGAAGCAATCAATTCATTAATCTTATGATGCCATTTCTTTTCACTTGATGCACTGTATAATTGATTACATTCTATTTATTGTTATTTCCTTTTGAAATATGCACATGATTTATTTACAAAGCTGTAAGTATAAAAACTTATGCAGAGACGTTTTCCTCCCAGTCTTGTTTCTCATCTGCCCTGCCCCATAAATAACCATGAATTTTAATGTTTTTAAATGACTAAAATCTATCTTTCAAACCAATATTTGCTCTCCCTTAGGCTTAGTTTTAACTTAATTTTATCTGACAGATTTAAAAAAGAAACTGTTTTCTCACATTATCTTCTGAGATGATCGCTACCTCAAAAATAATAAAATGTGCATGTTACATAACTGAGATTCTGTTGCCATCTTTGAAATTCTTGTCTCTGGTGTTTTTACAAGTGAGTCTCCACTGACTTCAGATGACCTGATAGGAAGTGTTGTGTCTCAAAATCCCAGAAAGATTTGTTGAGTGTCAAATCTTAACATATATGGAAATACTTAATACTATGGAAATAATACTATGGAAAATTTATCCACAGTGGCATTCAATTGTTAAGAAGACTCTCTAGCCACTCATGCCCATTGTCCACTCAGGGTCTCAACGTGTGTGACCAGAGAAATGTCAGACACAAAGGCCTCCTTGGGAAATGCCGTCAGTTGAGATAAAAACAAATGTAGCCTGAGCACCATCGCACACCAGCGCTGCCTGGGCTCTGTCAAGGGGATAACAATGGTTTTAAGGTAGTTCTTAAGCTGGGTGTTTTGCCTGGAAGTGGGTGTATTGGGAGGGAACGTGTGGAGATTGAGAGAGAGAAATAGAGAAAGTAAAAGAGAGAAAAAGAAAGAGAGAGAAAGGGAGAGAAAGAGCAATAGGAATCAGCCAGGGAAACTTTTAAAAACTATCAGTCCCCAAGCCTCACATCCTAGAATTCTGACTTAGTTTATTTGGAGTGGAGCCCAGGTATGACTGTATTTTTAAAAAGCTTCATTTTCACAATGATTCTACTGTGTAGCCAAGTGACAAACCACTATGCTAAAGCCATTAGAATCCAAAATATTTACCTTGAATCACACTGAGATAAAAAAAGCGTGTGATTACAATTTGTGTTGTGCAGGTCTCACATTATAAAGATTGATTTACTTTGCTGTCAGAGAGTAAAGTGAACAGTAAAACTAATTTTCCCCCTCATGTATCCAGATAAAGTCATTTACTATCTGTTTGACTTTGACTATGTCAGTTCAACCCTAAAGCCAAGGCCAAAACTAAAACAGTAAGAACTCAGCGCCTTGCAGATGGGCATTGTGTGGATAGTCCTGCCCTTCAGGGCCTGGGGTCTTGTCTTTCTCTGGATTTCCCTTCCTTTCCTGCTCTGTAAAGTGATCATTGCCTTCTTCTCTTTGTACCTAAAAACAATTCTTCTGTTCAGAGCTCGCAGCCACACATGGGCCATTACCTCCCAAACTGGTCTCAAGGTCCTATCACTTCATTCTTATTCTTGGAGAATCACAGTGCATGGCTCTGAGAAGCTGAACTGTGCGTCTTTATTTATTTGACCTCGGAGCACTGTTTTGTGTTCCTGAGAGAGCAGTGAGGTGTCCCACAGACCCGAGCTTGCATCCTGAACGAAGCACTTGCTGGTGTTAGCCAGGCTCCGAGGCGGCCTGCAGTGACTCTCACCAGGGGTGGCTGTGCCCGCGGGTAGTCCTCTCCCACGCTGACTGAGGGCTGACCTGAGTGACCGGTGTAACACTGTGTGAGTGGTGTTGGCTGACTTCTGCCTTGTCTTCCGGGGTAGCTCCCTTGGGGGAAGTCAGCCGCCACGATATGACGACCCAAGCAGCTCTGTGCCGAAGCCTGCATGGCGGGGCTGAGGCCTCCCTTCAACAGCAGCTCCGCCCTGTGGTGAGCCACTTGGGGAGTGGATCTTCCAGTCACAGCCAAGCCTCCGGCGGACTGTAGCTCTGACTGACATCTTGACTGCAACCCCGTGAGAGGCTCTGAGCCAGAAGTGCCAGCTAGCCTGACTCACAAAACTTGTGACAGATGGTAAATGCTTACTGTTCTCAGCGATGATGTTTTGAAATGTCTGCTATTCAGCAATAGATGACCAGGATGCTGGCAGATTTTACCTTTGGTCTCAGTTTCCTCACCTGTAAATTGGGCATCACAGTCTCTCTCTTTTTAATTACAGTATCTTCTTCAGAGGTTATTTTAAAGGAGAAAATGCTTGACCTTGACCTATGAATAATTGGGAGTTGTTTTTATTAACTCTTTTCCATTCTGAACTCTCTCTTTAATTTCCATCCCCTTAAAACTTCTTGTATCATTTTCACTATTTATGACTGTATTTGTTGTTCCAAGTACATGGAAACCTCCTTGTGTTTCATGTCTTCTGTTTCATCTGACAACATCTAGAAAACAATCTTGTAGATTCATAGTACAGGGGGTAATAGGTGGACTCTCTAAAGGCGTGTTTTGTTGTGTCCTGGAAGAGTCTCCTGTGGGGGAGCTTGATGGTAGCCGTTACCCTGTATATTCATGCTGCAGCCGTGTGTGGGGACTGGGCACCTTNGAGACGTTGTGGGGTGGGAGGGGGATTCAGGATTGGGAGCTTGTGTAACCTGTGGTGGGTTCATGTCGATGTATGGCGGGGCCAATAGAGCATTGTAAAGTTAAACTAAAAAAATAAATAAATTAAAAAAAAACACAATAAATTCAATGTAGCAACTTGGAAAAAAAAAATAAGAAAAAGCTGAGATGCAGAGAGTAGGTCCAGAAGACTGTGAACCAAGAGAAAGGGAAGAGGGTTCCTGTATATGAAATTGTGTACAAGCTCCAGCTTCCCTGTCCTTCAAAGGAAAAGGCTTCTGCGTTAGTCTCCCAGGCCTCCCCTGAGTTTCAAAAGGCGGACTCAAGAGTTAACAATTGGAAAATTGAAGATGTAGAAGCAAAGAATAGTAGTTGGGCTGGGGAAACTGGTAACAATTTAGACTATAAATCCACCACCTAGCAGAGTCACTGAACTCCCAGTTCCCTGAAAGATATAGACAAAGCGCTGACACACGTTCTTAAGTTGATTTTTACAAGAAGCAGACTCCCTCCAGATGAAAACTGCTGACCACAAGCACACAGACCCTAGACTGCTTGAAACCAGATGATTGATGATGCTTGATACTTCACTTTGACGGCCAACCAATCTGAGAACTGTTCCTGAGCTAATCACTCACCCCGCAGCCCCCTCTCTCACACTGACTGTAAAATCCTTTTTCTGAGAGCAGTGGAGGAGTTTGGGTCTTTTGAGCATGAGCTGCCCATTCTCCTTGGCATTCTGCAATAAACACTGTACTTTCTTTCACTACAGCCTGGAGTCAGTAGATTAGCTTTACTGCACTCAGACAAGTGGACCCAGGATTGGTTCAGGCCCCCCAACTGCCTGGCATTGCATTAGCAATTTACATGTATTTGCATCTCATTTACAACCCTATGAATTAAGCACTATTAATAACCCCATTTTAGAGATGAATTTAAGGCTGAGAGTTCATGTGACTTGCCCAAGATCACTCAACTCAGAAGCCCTAGAGTCAGGATTTGAATTTAAGTCTTTCTGATATAATTTAAACATTAAAACCCCTAAGCCATATAGGTTGTCAGTTCTCTCAATAGCCTTTTGAGGTAGGCATCATCATCCTCTTTTCACTCTTATGAGACAAAGACCCAAACTTCTCCATGATTTTCAGCAGGACTCTGAGCTCAGGTCTGTCTTGTGTCAGAACCTGTGTGAGGGCGGTACTCTTCTCCTCCTTCTCTGCAAGAGACAGAGAGAAGGTGGTGTGGTGTTTCCTCAGGACAGGCATGCACAAGTGGAATTTTGTGGTCCCTGATTACTGAAGATTGCTAATCATTTTTAATAACACTGACCACTTCTGTCCATTTAGTAAAAGAAATTTAAATCAAGAGGAAGCATAAAAAGTATGAGGGATTTGTTTAATCTGGTATTGTATTACAAGAGCCATTTCAGCTCCCTGAAACTATGTAAAGCATTTTGCATTTGAGCAAATAAAAATCTTATGAGTCCACTGATAATTATGCAACCCCAAATTTATGGTTTCTAAGTCTCATTGGATGAAACGTGAAGTATAACAACCAACTTGTAAGATTATGACACGTTAATAGAAGAATGTGAAATATTTATTAAAGCAATAGACATTGATGAAATAGCTTGGGGTCTAATACTTAATAATGAGAATAAAGATTTTGAGCAAACTTTCTGCATTTTTTGCAATATTCATTAACATCTGTCACAAAAGGTCAAGGGACCCAGAAAATTTGCATAAAATTATAATTAACAACCAGGAGGAAGTGAGCTGGGGAATCAGGCCCAGGAGAGTTATTAAATATTTTAGAATGTTGAAGTCTTCCTTTTCATATGTGTAGGTCAGGAGCTTGGCGTCAGTCTGTGTTTATTTCTCAGGTAAACTTCACAATGTGTTTCTAGAAAGTCCTGGGGAAAAAAGTTTTCACCTGTGGCTCCTTTTGAGGGTTATTGTGAATGAAATCATTTACAAATGATTGCCACCATTGTATCCCCTCACTACAAATCATTGCCACTATTCTATCCATTTAAGTTTTGGATTTTTTTAGTAAATGATTATTGTCTTCCAATTTTAAATCAGCTGGATCTCGCCTAGACTGATCCTAGGAAAGCAGGTGACAGGATTACTTTGAGTAGCACCTCTCAGCTCTTCAAGTCACTCCAGCTGTTTGAGTCTTCCCTGTCGAGGTCCCAGACATCATGGTGCAGACCACCCTCCATCTCCTGCCCTCCACCTTGAGCTGTGCCTTGCTCAAATTCCTGACTTGCATAATCATGACTAGTGGTTATGTTTTATGCCACTAAGCTGCATGATTTGTAAGGGAGCAATAGATAACCAGAACATGGCATTAAATTTTAAATGCAAAAGCTAATTCAAGATTTAAAAACAGCAGCAGCAACACAACTGTGCTGGCCAGAACTGTGCAGGCCAAATGCAATTGCTCAGTCTGTTTCACGGACACCAGTGAGAGGCTGCAACTTAGAGGAATTATAAATGGTAGGCCGTCAATGATAAATGAGACTGAAAAAGAACCAGTAGGGAATGCCGAGATGTCTTTCAGAGAGGTGGCAGGCACTATACTTAGTGGGGTATTCAGAGTTACCACAAGGTTTTAAAAAGTGAATGTTAAATAGATGAGGGCTCTCACTGAGAGGCCAGAAAACCCTGACCAATCTGGAAGACATTGGATCCTTGTGCACCCTATGTTTAGGCCCTTAGGAAGCCACTCTAGCAAACCACTAATAGCTATTTTTAATTCACAAATACAAAATAGTTGCTCTTTGCAGGGAACTTCAGTCTGGAGTGTCTCATTTGTGTCTGCCTTGCCTAGGACTACCATCTGCTGAGTTTTCCCAGGTTTTTTGTGCAAAAACACTATGTTGGACAAGATAGAGGTCAATGTCCTAAAGATACTGAACCATTGCAACAGAATCCACTAATAAGGCTGAGCAGACTCAGGGTGATGTGTAAGCAAATCCTGCCTGGACAGGCCCAATTCATCTTATGAGTAATTCATTTCTAATCATTCTTAGGATTGTGAAATGTTTATATAAGATTGTCCATCAGTCATAGGTAACCAAGAGTGAAGGCCATGCATAAACACACTACGAATTGAAAGAGGGAGAGATCTTTTCATTCAGACTCATTGTTCATAGGTTGGGAAATCAAAGCCTATGGGAGAAGAAGGACCTGCCCAAGGTCACACCACCAGTCAGTAAACAGCTGGGACTGGAGCTTGGCTTTCCTGGCTTCTATTGTGCAGCCAAGTCTACCTTCTCTACGCTTTCACAGGCTTCCTGTTTGACTTCATGCACTCATCTCACATGCTAGTAAAGTAATGCTCAAAATTCTCTAAGCCAAGCTTTAGCAATACGTGAACCATGAACTTCCTGATGTTCAAGCTGGTTTTAGAAAAGGCAGAGNGTTCTTGCCTGGAGAATCCCAGGGATGGGGGAACCTGGTGGGCTGCCGTCTGTGGGGTCGCACAGAGTCGGACACGACTGAAGTGACACAGCAGCAACAGCAGTCACTTTACTGCTGACAGATAACCACAGCCACCTGGCTTTTATTATAATGAGATCTTTTTATCCTCATTGCTCTCAGAGAGTCCTCTTCTGTAACAGCATCTCCTACCATCAGCCTTGGCTTATAGAGAACAGTCTTCCCTGACCTTTTCAACAATACTGGTATCCCTCTTTCCAATGTCCTCAGGGCCTTCCTACGTAATTTAGTATGTTGGTGGATTTCCTGTCCTTATATAATATATCCACTCTTCCATGCCTATCTCTCTACCACTGTCTGCCAGAACAGTGGTAGAGAATTTAAAGCAATGGAAAAAATTAATTAACTGGTTCTTTGAATTGGTTAATAAAATTTATAAACTTTTAGCTAGCTTGATTAAGATTAAAAGACAAAACAATAAAATTACTAAAATCAGAAATGAAAAAAGGCATTGCTATTGATCTTAGAATTTTAAAAAATGATTATAAAAGGATACTATGAACAATTGTGAAGAAGGCTGAGCGCCAAAGAATTGATGCTTTTGAACTGTGGTGATGGAGAAGACTCTTGAGAGTCCCTTGGACTGCAAGGAGATCCAACCAGTCCATTCTGAAGGAGATCAGCCCTGGGATTTCTTTGGAAGGAATGATGCTGAAGCTGAAACTCCAGTACTTTGGCCACCTCATGCGAAGAGTTGACTCATTGGAAAAGACTCTGATGCTGGGAG
>SJYV01026023.1:128261-140645 GCA_006410875.1 Neotragus pygmaeus | reverse complement strand
CTGGGTGTTCTTTGGAAGGAATGATGCTAAAGCTGAAACTCCAGTACTTTGGCCACCTCATGTGAAGAGTTGACTCATTGGAAAAGACTCTGATGCTGGGAGGGATTGGGGGCAGGAGGAAAAGGAGACGACAGAGGATAAGATGGCTGGATGGCATCACCGACTCAATGGACGTGAGTTTGAGTGAACTCCGAGGGATGGTGATGGACAGGGAGGCCTGGCGTGTTGTGATTCATGGGGTCACAGAGTCGGACACGACTGAGGGACTGAACTGAACTGAATAACCTATTAAAGATGTGGTGACAGTGTTAGGTGAACAGCAAAGGGACTCAGCATACATCAATTCATTCTCCTCCAGACTCCCCTCCCATCCAGGCTGACACATATCATTGAGCAAGACTTCTGTGCGGTATACAGTATGTCCTTGTTGGTTATTCATTTTAAGTATGGCGGTGTGCACATGTCTATTCCAAACTCCCTAACTATCCCTTCCTGCCAGCAACCATAAGTTTGTTCTCTAAGTCTGTGAGTGTCTTTCTGTTTTGTAAGTTCATCTGCATCGTTTCTTTTTAGATTCCACACATAAGGGACGTCATATGATACTTCTTCTCTGTCTTATTTCACTCAGTATGACACTCTCTAGGTCCATCCATGTTGCTACAAATGGCATTAACACATTCTTTTTAACAGCTGAGTAAGATTCCACTGTATTCTTACTGTCACTGTGTCTGTAAAGATGAAGGAAGAATACCAGGGGGAAACCGACACCAGTCACTTTAAATGATTTTTGCAACAAGGCTTTATAGATATTAATAACTCGACTGAATGAATGAATGAAGTGGCGTCAGATCACAAAATATGGCATGAGCAAGATAAGCAGTAGTCTCTGAGCCTTAATTAATCAACAGAAGTGTTTTGTGTTGCTGAAGAGTAGTGTCCGCACTTCCGGCCCTTCTCTCTTTGAGCCATATTGTGCTCAATGCTTTGTACTCATTACTCCATTCAGTCCTTATAGCAGTCTTCTGGGGTGAGTGATTTTATCCTTATTTTACAGATGGCAGAGCTGGTTACAGGTTATGTACCTTGGTAGAAGTCACATAGTTCATTAGGGGAGCCAGGGTTGAAACTTGAAAATCTGTCTTCCTAACTAGTCCACCTTAGCGCAAAGCATTGTTCTGAACAGATCTTGACTCATATCTGTATGTGCTTTCTACTGAGTCTTTGAGACGGTGGCCATAGAAAACCAGCGGTGGCCACGGAGGGGAGGGCGTTGGGAACCAGGTCATGAAGGGCGCCCCCAGTGGGGTGGGGGGTAGGGGCTTTGGACTTTCCTTGCTAGCATCCTCAAGTCTGAAGTCCTATAAGGCAGCCAGGGCAGCCAGACTACAAACAGCTAAAAATTTCTCCCAACTTTAGGTGTACACGCTGTCTCTTATACACATCTGTCCTTGGAAGAAAAGTTATGACCAACCTAGATAGCATATTCAAAAGCAGAGACATTACTTTGCCGACTAAGGTCCATCTAGTCAAGGCTATGGTTTTTCCTGTGGTCATGTATGGTTATGAGAGTTGGACTGTGAAGAAGGCTGAGCGCCGAAGAATTAATGCTTTTGAACTATGGTGTTGGAGATGACTCTTGAGAGTCCCCTGGACTGCAAGGAGATCCAACCAGTCCATTCTGAAGGAGATCAGCCCATGGTGTTCTTTAGAAGGAGTGATGCTAAAGCTGAAACTCCAGTACTTTGGCCACCTCATGCGAAGAGTTGACTCATTGGAAAAGACTCTGATGCTGGGAGGGATTGGGGGCAGGAGGAGAAGGGGACGACCGAGGATGAGATGGCTGGATGGCATCACTGACTCTATGGACATGAGTCTGAGTGAACTCTGGGAGTTGGTGATGGACAGGGAGGCCTGGAGTGCTGCAATTCACGGGGTCGCAAAGAGTCAGACATGACTGAGCAACTGAACTGAACTGAAAGGTCTTCAGAGTTTAGCTTGTATCCTTTAAGATTTCAGTAATGTGTGAAGATAGCATCTTTTTCTAAGAGTCCTGAATTTTTCTAAGCCACAACTTTTTGCTCACCTTTTAAAATTTTTGTTCTGCTGCACAGCTTGCATGATCTTAGCTCCCTAATGAGAGATTGAACCTATGCCCCCTGCCGTGGAAGTATGGGGTCCTAACCACTAGACCGCCACCTTGCTCACTTTCCTATTACACTTATCTGAGTAGGACTGTCGGGGAAATATTTTGTTGCCATCTCAGCTCTGATGACCGCTGCTGAAGGGGAGTGGGCCTACATGGCCACCTTTGGTTCTGTTTCCTACTCGCATCCAATTCATGATGTATTTGATCAAGAAGAGCTAGTCCATCAACCAAGGATTCTCTTCCTCAACCCCCCACTCAGAAACCACAGAGAAATGACAATGAACACTTGAATGAAAAGGTTGTATCGAGCCATTATTACTATTATTAGTTTTGTCATATGCCAGCTGCAGCATAAGCAGTAAGAGCTACAGAATTCTGCACTGAAAAGTAGAGGTGGGAAAGGGAGAGGGGCATGTGTGCTTCAGCAGCGGCAGCGGCAGCGGCAGCAGCAATCTAGGGCCCAGAGTAGGTGAAGGAGAACACAGCTGAGCGGGTTCTCAGTGCCAGCTCTGTACCCATGGAGCCGGATCAGCCCTCTCTGTTTGAACCAGCTGATTCTCATAACCAACTGACCCTTGCTCAGACCCAGACCCATCTGAAGAGGCTCACAATCTAACAGTGGAGATAAAATATATAATTGAATACCTGTGGATTCTATTTTGGCAAGTCTGGGAAGGAACTGAATGTTTGAGGGGTTTTTGTTCTGTTTATTTTTATTTTTTGCCACACTGCACAACTTGTGAGATCTGAGTTCCCTGACCATGGCTTGAACCCCTGCCTTGGCAGTGGAAGCGCTGAGTCCTAACCACTGGACTGCCAGGGAATTCACAAAATGGTGTGTTTTATAAGACTGCCCTTCAGAATTCTGATGACCAGCCAAGATAAAAGACATTGCCCTGAGGAAGAAAGTCCTGGCCCCTTGCAGGTCCATATCACCTTCATTCTCCAGTCCTATCTCAGAATTTATGGCTTTTTTTTTCTCTTATTTTATTTTATTTTTTACTTTATTCTACTTTACAATACTGTATTGGCTTTGCCATACATCGACATGAATCCACCACAGGTGTATACGAGCTCCCAATCCTGAATCCCCCTCCCACCTCCCACCCCACATTGTCTCTCTGGATCATCCCCTTGCACCAGCCCCAAGCATCCAATCCATATAACATATAAATCCAGGTATAACTGCCAAAACTTCCCCCTTGTAGAGAGAGACTGTCTCCAAAATACAGGGGTAGCAGCATGGTGTCCCCCTAGGGGTGTCCTCAAGGAAGACCCCTTCTCTTGCTGCCAGCTCCCCTCCTGCGGCTGTGCTCGGCAGTTTCTCCCCTAGGCAACAACCCTTTACCTTTCCCCTGGCAGCCTGTCCTTTCTCTGCCCCAAGATGACCTCTGTTAGTTGTTGCAGCTAAGTCACTAAGGTGTGTCTGACTCTCTGCAACTCTGTGGATTGCAGCACACCAGGCTTCCCTGTCCTTCACTACCTCCAGCAGTTTGCTCAAACTCATGTCCATTGAGTCAACAATGCCATTCAACCATCTCATTCTCTTTCCCCCCTTCCCCTCCTGCCCTCAATATTTCTCAGCATCAGGGTCTTTTCCAATGGCTCTTCCCACCAGGTGGCCAAAGTACTGGAGCTTCAGCATCAGTCCCTCCATATTCAGGGCTTATTTCCTTTAGGATTGGCAGGTTTGATCTCCTTGCTATCCAAGGGACTTTCAAAAGTCTTCTCCAGCACCACAATTTGAAAGCATCAGTTCTTTGGCACTCAGCCTTCTTTATTGTCCACATCTCACATGCATACGTGACTACTGGAAAAAGCATAGCTTTGACTATGTGGACCTTTGTTGGCAAAGTGATGTCTCTGCTTTTTTTAATACGCATTGTCCAGGTTTGTCATAGCTTTTCTTCCAAGGAGCAAGCATCTTTTAATTTTGTGACTGCAGTCACTGTCCAAGAATTTTTCTTGAGAAGCTAGGACAGAACAGAAATCATCCTACCATCATCCCCTGGACTTCCCTTGGGTCTTAAAGAGACAATAGGAGGAACTAGTCCTTTCTCAGGGCCATGCCAGGTTCTTGCCAGCCCCTGCTCCTGTGTTTCCTTCATTAATCTGGTTCCCCGAGAAGCTCCACCACTCCTGAAGTCTTCCTGTTTCCTCCTACTGGGAGCACCTCAATCCTCTCCTCTCCAGAATCTCCCCAACTCTGAGTCTTTTAGACTAGGAGAGCATCCAAGACCTCTGCTGAAGGATGGCGGACTCTTGACAGGAGTTCCAGGGACACTGGGCTTCCTCCAGGGACACTGGGCTTCCTGGATGTGTTCTTCTTGTCTAGTTTTCTTTGTAGATACACGCTTACCTTTTTTTTTTTGAAGCCTAATAATTAATGAAAACCCCTATATCAAGAATTGGCACTTTTCATGGATGCTGGCTGGTACTGTCTTCCTTAATTAGCAGGAAACTTGTTTCCTCAGAGCTGTGAGCCCAGAAACCAGTCAGCCTGTGGTTTCTGTCCTACTAACCCGTGACTTCTGCAATAAGGCGGAAGCTGTCGTATCCTTTTGAATTGCGCCCTATGACACTCACATTTCTGATTCTTGGTTTATTCCACTTTTCCTACTCTTGCTGCTGCTTCCCCTGGTCTAATTGTCCCTGCTACCTCAAATGTTCTTACTCTTGTAACTTTTTTTCCTAAGCTGACTCCTGTCTATTCTCCTGGATTTGTCTAAATGTTCTACTTCTTATACAGAGCTTTGCTAGTCACTTAGTAAGAGAACTTTCTAATGTCTGAGCTAGCATCTTCCCCTGGAAGCATTCCTTGCATCCCTCTCTCCACCTGCTTCCCCTCTGTCCTCACAGACTCCAGGACCACCTCCGTGGTGCAAGGAGGCAAATTCAAGGACTTGATGATACAAGAGTCATGCCTTAGCAGAGGCTGAGAGTAAAAAGTATCAGGGCCTAGGGAGTGATCCCGGGGGAGACTACAGCATGGTTCTTGGTGGCCTAGAGGGAGCACATGGGAAGAGGTAGGGCGATAGAGAAGCAGAGGATGAGCGATGAAGACGGGGCAGAGCGGGAGGAGCGTAGCCAGCCGGAGGGCGCCAGCCTGGGAAGGAGAAGGACGCCTTCTAGAGGCGGGTCTGGATTCTGACACAGAACACTGGAGGGAAGGTGAAAAGTCGGGGGTGCCAATAACTGCCTTTGGGTTTACAGACTCATGAGCTGCAAATGTTTTTGAACCATAACTCATAATAAGGAAAACATTTTACTTTACAACAGAGCAAACACACATCATACCTCTCTAAAAACAAGTTTCACCAAGTATGCACGTGAAAGAATGATATTTTCTTTTCTAATCTGCTCTACTCCATTCCAATCCGTGTTCTTTCATTAAAGAGATGCTGGATTCTCTGAGCTGATCTTACCATGAACATGCTACAAGCCACAGTTTGTGTGGTGTTGTTCTTTTCCAACGTTTTCTGAAAAAGTTAAATCTGCAGAAAAATAAAAGATTATGCTCTTCATTTAGATTCACCAGTTGTTAACATTTTACTACACTAGTTCACACTCTCTAGATGTGACTATAACACACACATATGCACACACATATAAGCCATTCTCATTAACCACAGTAGTTGTATGCTATAAAATTGAAGTGAACACTGAATCAGCAAACGCTAAACCATTGTTTCCATGGGAAATACAGAATTAGGTTCCTGTGAGTTTCTGATCATGTTTCCATTAACCTTGCTTCTGTTTAAAGATACTGTATTTTATTAACATTGAACCCACGGCCAACAGCACTGTAACTTATGCCTGAACCAAGCTTATCTAACACATGTATATTTTCTCTGTACAGCACATCACAGTCTTCTTGCATGTAGAAGAAATAGACAGCACTGTGCTTGGGACCATTTTAAAAAGCAACATTTCAAAAAAGTATGGGGAAAAATATGCACTCAATAGACCACAAAAGGGACACTTGTTTACAAGTGTTCATTTCTGAAATAATGAAATAAGAAGGCAGAGTACCACCTTGTTTGATCTCAGTTGGGAATGTGCATGCAGAATGATTCAAATTTTCAACACCCTGGGCATGACTGTAAGTAACCATGAAAGCAAGTAACCATGACAAGTATTGATTTTGAAGTTATAAATAAATTTTAACTAGTAAGCAAATTTAAAAATCTATGAATAATGAGGTTTGAAATTTGCCGACACTGTATCTCTTCACCCTTGAATGCATCTCCTCAGAGCAAGGACATTCTGCAGCAACACATTATGCCAACAGGAAAACTCACTCTTATCCAGTATGTCATCTGATATTCAAACTTCACCAATTTTCCTCAAGAATTTTAAGAGCAATTTTCTGGGCGGGGGGGAGGACCAGAATCCAGTCAAGGTTTATGGACACATCACCTTCAGTTACGTATCTTTAGTTTTCTTTCATGTAAAATAGTCTTCCACTTTTTTTAAAAACGACATTGATACGTTTGTAGAGTCCAAGCCAATTGTCTCCTTGAATGTTCCACATTCTAGATTTGTCTGATTGGCTCCTCCTGATTTGAGCTTGTGAAACCCCTTTTGCGGGATGGCCCCACAGGTGATTTGGGAACTTTTGCTTCCCAGGAGAGGGCTTCTGTCAGCTTGTCCCTCTACTGGTGAGATTGAGTCAGATTCCTGGGTCGTGGTGATGGCCCATGGTGGAAAGCACAACCCCAGGTGAGGGAGAAGGCAGTGTTACCAGCTGCCAGAAGGGGGAGCCTGAGGACCCGGGGAGAAGAGATAGGGCCCAGAATTANNATCTTCCCAGCCCTGAAGAGTTACGGTCTCCCCCAAGGGCAGAGGATCTGCATTTGTCGTGGTGATGTTTGCTTCCCAAGATCATGAAGAAACACAGTGTCAGTGTCTGAGGGCTGAGTTTTAATTTCCAGTGAAACTGGGACAAAGTTCCTTTAGGCCAGATATAATTCATTTTTAAGCCTTGAAGTTGGCACATTCTAAATGCTTAGGAAATTGTTATGGATTGTAACAAAAGACAGAATAGCTAACGCCTGACAGAGTGCTTTTCTGTGCCAGTGCCACTCGATGATTTAATATTTAATATGATTGTGGTCAAACCAAGTCCGAATGGAACAAGCCTGAAGCATTTCTAGCACCGCAGCCAGATGGCCAGGAGCCCGAAGTGATATAACCGTGGTTTACGCACCAGCCTTGAGAGTAACCTCTGGGACTGGTTGAACTCTCAGACAGCATTTGGTATTTCCTAGCAATGATCTAGAATGCATTTGGGAAGCCCATTTGAATCATCCAATTAGATCATGTTTTCCAAGGGGCCTTGATGCAGAAATGCTGCCAAGGGCTTTGGCAGAGCCCAGCAGAGCCCCCTGCCCCCTCGACAAGGCAGCGGCACTCCCTGGATTCTCATGACAGCCCCGTTCAGGATCCCGGGTTGGTGTTACTATCCCCACCGACAGATGAAGACCCTGAAGCTCACAGAGGTTAGGTGACTTGGGGAAAGTCACAAAAGGCACTGAATGGCTACCGTGAGTCAAGCCTTAACTCCTTTTGCTGGTCCTGGGCTCTGAGCGGGAGTGACAGGTCATTAGCTCGTTGGGAGGTGTCCCCACGAGCCACTGCCAGTTTGTGCCTCTGCGCTAGACTCCAGCAGCTCTTGTCTGACCAGAGAAAGGGGCTATGTGCCCAGGACTGGTCAGAAGATGCCCACTAAAGCTCTCTAACGACTGCACAAGGTCACCAGGGCTCACTCCACTGGTCCCACCTAACATAGTTACTTAACCTTTTCCAGCATTTAAGTCTTCTCAACCAGAAAATGTAGGTACAAATGGAACCTAGCTCTAGGCCCTATTACTGATGCAGTGTAAAGCGCTTACATCCGCCCTGAATGCTCTATTATTATCAATAATTGTTATGATATCATATGCCTAGTAAAGACTCAGTAAATGGTCATCGTGGGGGTGTTGGGACATTTTTATATACCGTGGATGCTATTTGAGGATGCTATTGAGTGCTGCAGGTACTTGTGATTGTGCTTGAGGAGGCTGAAGAAGCTTCCTCAAGTATAGAAGCTGGAGATTTGTACTTGCCTATGATGTGTTCCATGAGGTAATTTTCCATCCTGGCACTAAAGTGTATTGAGGTAAGCACTGGATGAACAGAGGTAAGAGACCTAGTTCTTGCCTTAAGGGAAATCTAGCTGGAGGTGGCAAGTGGGAAAGGAATGCAAAAATCCACGCATACAAGATAAAAGCCAGGTTAGGTCATGCGGGGCTTCCCAGGTGGCTCAGTGGTGAAGAATCTGCCTGCCAACACAAGAGATGCAGGAGAAACAGGTTGGATCCCTGGGTCAGGAAGATCCCCTGGAGTAGGAAATGGCAACCTGTTCCAGAATATTCTTGCCTGGAAATTCTGTGAACAGAGGAGCTTGGTGGGCTACAGTCCATGGGTTGGCACAGAGTCAGACAGGACTGAACGACTGCACACACAAGGTCATGCTGGCCGCTAAGTCCCCTTGGGAGTAAGTAGAATGGAGGAGATGAAAACCAGGGCAGGAGAGCAAGGCCTGACACAGGAGGTGGATGGAACATTAAGCCTGGGTTAAGCCATTCCTCACCCTCCTTACTGACCAGGTTTCCTCCTCACTGACTAGGTGGGAGAGGGCCAACTCAGTGCCAGGTGCCAAACTCCTGGCCTTCATAGGACCTCCCAGGCCTCTCTGCCCTCGGAGTGGCATTCCTTGTGGCCAGCAGTCATTCTCAGAGAGCCCAGGTGGCTGATGTGGGTGTCTGTCAGCGTCAAGCCATGCGTGAGTCAGGGCTGTTCTGTCTGTTTACCTGTCTGTCCACCTGTCTGTCCATCTATCTATTTATCTATCCACCCAATTATCCATCTTCTTATCCATCTGTCCACATGCTTGTTCATTTGTCTGACTATCTCTTCACCTATGTATCTGTGTGAATCCATCTACTCATCTATCAGTCCAAACATCTCTCAGTCCAACCATCTGTCTATCTGGGCATCCACCTGACCTTCTTTCCCTGTTTCTACTTCTCATCTCATTCTCCAGAAGATCTTCAGAAAACACATACCATAATAAAAACAAGCAGACACACACACAGAGGATTAGGAAGGTGTAGGAAGCCAAGGAATTGAGAATGGGAGTAGGGGAATCAAACTCAGAATATGTTGGAAGGACGTAGCTGCTTGCTGCTGCAGTGGAGCCATAAATGTGTCTCCCAGTTATTTTTACAGTTATCTTCACTGAAGCTGAGACAACCTACAATGTATTCAGAGAACAAACTTTTTCCTGTTCTCAGTTCAAAACAGACTATCTCATGAGGGTTCCTTCCAGTTCTGGGGAGAGGCAGCAGTCTGGTGGTTCCAAACAGTGGCTTCTCAATCAGACAGGCCTGAGCTCAAACCCTGTGTCTATCACTCAACAACTGCATGACCTTGGGCAAGTCCCTGAGTGTCTCTGAGCCTTATTTTCCTCATCTGTTAGATGGGATGAGTGTGGTACCCAGCCTCAAAGGGCCGCAGGCAGGATTAAGTAAGACTGTGTGTACAGGTTAGCAAGGCACAGGACATAATAGCGGCAACTGTCGCCAATGAACAGTCCGGAGAACGTGGTCGGTGCTGGCATTCACTTGGTGTCTGCAGGTAGAAACCATGGGAGAGTCGAGGCCAGGGCATCTGTGTCCAGGACAGGGCCACCTGGTTCTGGACGGGCAGTCCCCATGGTCCCTCCTGGCAGATGCCAGTCTGCTTTCTCCCTGTTCCCCAAGTTCCAGGCAAGGAGGAGGTCTTGGTCAAGCCCCTCTGACCACAGGGCCCCAGCTGGAAAGCAGGCTGTAATCTGCAGAGACTCACCTGATCTTCCCAGCAGCCATCCTTGTGCTCTGACAGATGATTAATTGCGTAGAGAGCAAGTCTGCATCCCTCTCCTTGGCTGGGATTCCCTTTATCCCTTGAGCCTCTTATAGCTGACAGTAATTCATTCTTAACCTTGCCATCTGCCTGGGCCTGATTTGCATCACAAAATCGGTGTATCCTGAACATGCGTTGAACTACCTCTCCTTAGAGATCAAGAGGTGGGAGGCAGGGGCCCACGGGAGGCGCTGGGCTTATTCTGTCTGAGCACACAAGCCCTTGGCTTGGTTGTGAGTGTGTGCATTTGTGTGTGAGGGAGGGCAGAGTAGAACCATTTCATTTTGTTTTTACTCTAAGTGTCATGCACATGGTCTCTGGAATCCTCTGGCAGTTGGTGGACTTACTCAGCAAGCAATGAATTATATCCTCCCGTTGTGAGTAAAATTACAAATATCTTCAAGATGTTCGGTGCTCTGGGGAAGGGTAACCAACTCATGCTGGCTATGTGGGCTGGTTCACATTCAGAGCAGAGTGCAGCACCTCTCTGTCCTAAGAGGGGTGATGGAAAATGGAGAGAAGGTGCCCACAACAGGGAGACCAGAGAAATGTACGAATGAGGGACACAGTCTGGGCCAAATCTGGGGTAGGCAGGAGGGGAAGGCAGAGTGAAGCACCATCAGCCCCTTTGAGGATCTGCAGGTGAAATCCACAAAATCAGAGTTTGAGGAAGAACTGCGTAGTTATGTGCACTTGGTAGAATGGACGCTGCTTGACAAAGTCACCTTCATCTCAAAAGCAAATATTTACCAAGCCCTCCATGTGGGAATAGATAGCTTAGAATTTGTCACCAGATAGTCACCAAGACATGCAGAGGCTCCTGAAAGATCGATAATTTATTCAACAAAGATTTGCTTTAAAAAAGATACTTGATGATATTTGCTAATACTAAACAATGCTTTCTATTTCTATCATTTAAAAAATGAACACAGTCAAGACATAGGTCACCTGGGCCCCCAGGACACCCTATCTTGTTCCTCTTTTGAGCACCCATTGTGTTATTTTGAGGCTGGTTGTGGTCCGACTGTTGAGGGTTTGTCTCCTCCTACCACTAGCTTGTAAACATCTCAAGGAAAAAGATTGGATTTTGTTCACTTGGTATTATAATGATCTCTCCTCTCTTCCGTGCTTTTCCTAGCTTGGTAACTAGTAGCATTTAGTATAGTTTGCCAGATGAGTGAGATGAAGATAATCTTTCCTTGGCTCTGTTGATGGGTCAAGCAATGGCAAAGATTTTTTAAAAGTGCATAATTCCCAGGCATTTGTGATTGACTTTGTTACCCAAAGTTTTAATGACCTACCTCACCCTTCTGCAGCTGTCTCTGACCCTGGACTCTACCTCTGGCCTTTGAGCACCCTCTTGGGCAGAGTAGGGAAGAGGTTTTGAACATGTAATTGATGACAAGGTCGATTTAGGAAGCATTTATTGAATGAAACCATGGGCCCAACTGTGGTGGGCTGTTAGGGAAGAAATATAAGAAACTTTTTAAGAAAATTTTATTGAAATATAGTTGATTTACAATGTTGTGGTAGTTTTAGCCGTAGAGCAAAGTGATTAAGTTATGTATGTATGTATGTAAATACATATGCATTCTTTTATTACATTGTTTTCCATGGTAGGTTATTACAAGATATTGAATATAGTTTCCTATACTGTATAGTGGAACAAGAGATCAAATTGCCAACATCCGCTGGATCATAGAAAAAGCAAGAGAGTTCCAGAAAAACATCTACTTCTGCTTTATTGACTATGCCAAAGCCTTTGACTATGTGGATCACAATAAACTGTGGACAATTCTGAAAGAGATGGGAATACCAGACCACCTAACCTGCCTCTTGAGAAATCTGTATGCAGGTCAGGAAGCAACAGTTAGAACTGGACATGGAGCAACAGACTGGTTCCAAACAGGAAAAGGAGTACGTCAAGGCTGTATATTGTCACCCTATTTATTCAACTTATATGCAGAGTACATCATGAGAAATGCTGGACTGGAAGAAACACAAGCTGGAATCAAGATTGCTGGGAGAAATATCAATAACCTCAGACATGCAGATGACACCACTCTTATGGCAGAAAGCGAAGAAGAACTGAAGAGCCTCTTGATGAAAGTGAAAGAGGAAAGCAAAAAAGCTGGCTTAAAGCTCAACATTCAGAAAACGAAGATCATAGCATCTGGTCCCATCACTTCATGGGAAATAGATGGGGAAACAGTGAAAAACAGTGGCTGTCTTTATTTTTCTGGGCTCCAAAATCACTGCAGATGGTGACTGCAGCCATGAAATTAAAAGAC
>SJYV01026023.1:64428-116898 GCA_006410875.1 Neotragus pygmaeus | reverse complement strand
TTTTTTTTTTTTTTTCTCTTTTCTGTTTTGCAGCAGTGATTTCCACTAGCCTGTCTTCCAGGTCACTTATCCATTCTTCTGCCTCAATTCTTCTGTTATTGTTTCTAGCATACTGCGCATCTCTATTTGTTCTTTAGTTTCCATAGGCTTTTGTTTAACATTCCTTGCGTCATCTCAATTTTTTTTCTGAGATTCTGGATCATCTTCATTATCACTGTTTTTAATTCTTTTTCTGGAAGCTGGCCTATCTCTACTTCACTTAGTTGTTTTTCTGGGGTTTTTATCTTTTTCCTTCATCTGGGACATAATCCTCAGCCTTTTCAATTTGTTCAAGTTTTAGTGACTGTGGTTTTCATTCTGGAGGCTGAGATTGTAGTTCTTCTGGCTTCCTCTGTCTGCCCTCTGGTGGATGAGGCTAAGAGGCTCGTGCGAGCTTCCTGATGGGAGGGACTGCTGGTGGGAAAAACTGGGTCTTGCCCTGGTGGGCAGGGCCATGCTCAGTAAAACTTTAATCCAATTGTCTGCAGATGACTGGGGCTATACTCCTTCTGTCAGTTTTTTGGCCAGATGTGACCTAGTCCTGGAATCTACAGTCTCTAAGGTAGGGCTAATGGTGTCCTCCAGGAGGGTTCTTGCCATTGGGCACTTCCCAGAACTGCTGCTGTCAACACTCCTGTCCCAAAGGCTAGCCACGACTCACCCACGCCTTCGCAGAAGGCCCTCCAACGCTAGTAGGTAGGTCTGGTTCAGTCTCCTCTGTGGTCACTGTCCTTTCCTCTGGGTCCTAGTGAGCACAAGATTTTGTATGCGCCCTCCAAGAGTGGAGTCACTGTTTCCCCTAGGCCTGTAGAAGTCCTGCAATCAAATCCCACTGGCCCTCAAAGTCAGCTTCCTTGGGGATTCCTAGTCCCTTTTCTGGATCCCCAGGCTGAGAAGCCTGAGAAGGGGCTCATAACCTTTACAATAGTGGGAGAACTACGTTGGTATTATGTTCTCCAGTTTGTGGGTCCCTCACCTGGAAAGTATGGGACTTGATTTTATCGTGACTGTGCCCCTCCTACCACCTCATCGTGGCTTCTCCTTTGTCTTTGGACATGGATATCCTTTTCTGGTGGGTTCCAGCATCTTCTTGTTGATGGCTATTCAACAGTTAGTTGCAATTTCAGTGCTCTCTCAGGAGGAGATTAGAGCACATCCTTCTACTCAGCCACCTTGAACCAATCGGAAGTTTCTTATAGATAGGATGTAGTTAGGTAGTTTTCATTTTTTTAATCCACAATCTCAATCTTTGTCTCTTGATTGATATATACAGATCACTTATATTTAAGGTAATACATATTGGAGCTTAAGCATGCCATTTTATTTGTTTTCTGTTTTTTCCTCTACTTTGGCTTCCTTGTCTTAAACATTTGTCTTTTTTTTTTTTTTTTTTAGGATTCCATCCAGCTTTACTTACAGTATTTTGAAAATAAATGTTCTCCAAAGCTATAGTTTCTGTAGTTGGTTAATTATTACAACATATGGTAAAGAACCTGCCTGCCAGTTCAGGTGATAGAAGCAACATGTGTTCAATCCCTGAGTCAGGAAGAGTCCATTGAAGAGGAAATGGCAACTCTATTCAGGTACTGTTGCCTGGAGAATCCCATGGACAAAGGAGCCTGGTGGGCTATGGGCTGTAGGGTTGCAAAGAGTCAGACATGACTGAAGGTACTTAGCATGGAAATATATTTATAGCATATTACATTCTACTGGTTTCTATATTTTACCCCTATGAGTGAAGTGTGGAAAACTCATTTCTATTCAGTTCAGTTCAGTTCAGTCACTCATTCATGTCCTATTCTTTGTGACCCCATGGACTGAAGCATGACAGGCCTCCCTGTCCATCACCAACTCCTGGAGTTTACTCAAACTCATGTCCATTGACTTGGTGATGCCATCCAACCATCTCATCTTCAATCTTTTCCAGCATCAGGGTCTTTTCAAATGTCAGTTCTTAACATCAGGTGGCCAAACTATTGGTTTCAGCTTCAGCATCAGTCCTTCCAGTGAATATTCAGGACTGATTTCCTTTAGGATGGACTGGTTGGATTTCCTTGAAGTCCAAGGGACTCTCAGGAGTCTTCTCCAATACTACAGTTCAAAAGCATCAATTCTTTGGCATTCAGTTTTCTTTATAGCCCAACTCTCATATCCATACATGACTACTTGAAAAACCATAACTTTGACTAGACAGACCTTTGTTGGCAAAGTAATGTCTCTGCTTTTTCATAGTCTATCTGGGTTGGTCATAACTTTTCTTCCAAGGAGCAAGTGTCTTTAAATTTCATGGCTGCAGTCACCACCTGCAGTGATTCTGGAGCTCCCCAAAATAAACTGTCACTGTTTCCATTGTTTCCCCATCTATTTGCCATGAAGTGATGGGGCTGGATGCCAGGATCTTAGTTTTCTGAATGTTGAGTTTAAGTCAACTTTTTCACTATCCTCTTTCATGTCCATCAAGAGGTTGTTTTGTTCTTCTTTGCTTTCTGCCATTTCTATTAGGTCTCTTTATTTTTCCCACTTTAAAATATCATTTTCTTGAGTATCTCACAGTGTTATAATTTTAGTTTCAAGCATCACATATAACTTAAAACTCATGAAGACAGTCAATCATTATATACTATTATTTCTGCTTTCTGTTGTCCTACCTTCCCGATGCTCCAGGTTTCCTTCTTCTACCATTTACTTTGTTTTAAAAAGTTCCTTTGGCCAGTCTTTAAGGATATATCTGTTAGTGACAAATTCTTTAAATTTTCCCCCATTGAGAAGGTCCTTATTTCTCCTTCATTCACAAAGGACATTTTCACTGGATACGGGATTCTGGGTTGACAGTTTTCTTTCAGCACTTTCAAAGTGTGCCATTTTCTTCTGGTGTCTATGGTTTCAGATGATAATTCCTGTCATTTAAATTGTTGTTCCCCTAAAGGTAAGTGTTGTTTACTAATGTCAACACTTTTTCCACAGTCTTCATTTAATTGTGATGTGTCTTTCTTTGCATTTATCCAGTTTGGGTGTCAGTTTCCTGAATGTGTAGGTTTGTATATTTTATCAAATTTGGGGAGTTTTTAGGTATCATTTCTCTGAATACTGTCTCAGCCTTACCCTGCTTCTGAAACTCTGATGATACAAATGTTGGATCTGTTGTTACTGTTCCACAGATCTCTAAGCCTCTGATTATTTTCCCCCCTTAAGTCTATTTTCTTTGTTGTTTAGATTGTGTCATTCTGTCCTCATGTTAACTGATTTTATCACTCTGTTACTAGGTTTACACTGTGAATTTTTAAATCTGTTATTGTATTTTTTAGATCTACAATTTTCATTTGGCTGTTTTGTACTTCTGTTTCTTTGGCAGGATTTTCTATTTGTTTCCCTTTGTTTCAAGATAATTTGTATTTAGTTGTCCATAGACATTTTAAAGATGCTAGCTTGCTTTTAAACTTTCACGTTGGCATCAGCTTTCTCACTGAATTTGTGATTTTCCTTATTCTTGGAATGACAGGTGATTTCCAATTGTATCCTGGACACTTTGTCTGTTGTGTTAGGTGACTCTGGGCCCTATTTACTTTCATAGCAGTCACCTTGTTTAGCTTTAACACATAAGCCCTTGGTCTACTGGAAATTGTCGGTTCAGTGAGTTTTTCAGTCTTTTTGGTGCTCTTTTGACCTGTTTTCAGTCAGAGAAGGCTATTTGTTCTTTGGCTCTGAGACTCCCCAGGCTGAGTGCTTTCTGGGATAGAATCCCTCCTGTCCATGTCCATCTGATCATAGTGTCTTTGGATGGATGGTGGAGTCAGGCCTGCTGGAACAAAGATATTTCCCAGGCTGACTTGCTTATTGTGACTCTAGTATCTACACTGGGGGTGGGAAGTCTCAGGCCTGGCCACTCAGTGTGGCTCAACTATCCCTCTTGCAGGTGGTGCTTGGTTCACCCACTGGTGTCAGAAGGATGCCATCTGATTCTGGGGAGCAATGCATAGATCTGTGCTGTCTTCTGTTGCTAGGTTGGAAAAGACCAGACCTGGTTCTTCTGTTGGCTGAGGGGATGTAAGATGCCCCGTTACTGTGTTTCCTTTCAGTCCCAGCATTCTGAACCAATCCACCCATCTTTCATTGGTCTCTGTGTTATTTCCAGGACTTATAGATTACTTAGAAAGAATCAGGGAGGCAGGTCTACACTGTTTGGACCAACTCTCAGCCAAATTATTTTCACATTTATCATAGGTTCCTGAATTATTTGTGATACTGAATGATTTTCTTAGAGATACCTAGCTTATAACTTAGCAAAGTTTGGATGGTCCTCAAGTATGTAACTTTGTGTCTGCTTTACTATGGAAGAGGCATTATCATCATCATTATTTTAAGATGAAAGGATGAAAAAAAGAGCCTGGGGTCAGAATGAGGTTCTAGCTGAATGTACCTACCACAAAGGGCTGCAGTGAGCACTAAATGAAATAAAACCAATAATGCACTGGTCACCAGTGCATACAGGCAACAGTGAGTGCCCAATGTTACTGTTCCCCTTCTTCTACACAACCCAATTTTCCCTTAGTTGTTTGAAGTCCCTGAGGACACAATATTTCTTCACCTTTACCCCAGGGTCTAGAACAGTACCTACAACAAAACCTAGACGGCCTGACTAGCATTTACATCATTTGTAACACCTCTCTCTCTCCCGAGACAAACTCTTTTTCCCTTTTTTAAACTAAGCTCTTGAGCTCTTTGTGATTCAGTATCTTGAATTAGCTTTCCTCCTCTCTAATCATTCACTGTACCTTCAAGCAGTGTTTCTCTGTGTTCATGTATTTTGATGATTATCTGCTTCCCAGTCATCTCATTCTTAGGCAAAGATATAAAATGATTCCTTCTTCTGAAAATTTTAGACAGTAACAATTAGTTCCTGTGATCTGGCAGAGACTGGGTATTTTTTTTAAGCATCCATTTTACTTGCTCAAAGTAATGGGCTATGCTACTAGTACAGGTTTTTAGCTAGTTTCTTCACTCCTCATGGCAGATCAAGAGGCTGTAAGAAGTTCTAAATTTAATTTCAAGTTACTGTAATCTAAAAATTAAACCTAGAGAAAAATACTAGCATTTAAATCTTAAATGTCTCCCAAATCTGCATCTTCTATTGTCACCGAAAATCAAACTCCAGAGAACACATTTACTTTGCCTTAACAAATTAAGTAGGTAGAAAAACACTTTGATGTACATGTATGTGCATTCTGACAATGCACAACGAGAAAGCATTCCATAAATTAAGAAACAATATGCATCTACTACCACCCTGTGCATATTTCTTTGGGACTTGGAAACAAAATTTTCCAAATTACACCCCAGAGCCTTCTGCCAATTCTATCACACACCCAGTACTACGCAGAGCTGAAGTTTATGAAACTCCACCCCTCCCTTTTAATAACAAACAAGCGATACAGATGAAGGATTTATATTTACAGGTGGCTTAGGAACAGAGTAGATTCACACTTAGGGTAGAAAGTACGAAATTCAAGAGTACTCTTCCTTTCATCAGGAAACTTAGCTTATGAGATATCCTTGTAACCAGAATAGATATTAAAGAAGTTAACATTTTACCCAGCTTTATTGTTAAATTTTTTTCTTTGTATTGAAATAAACAGTTTGCAGATACTTCCTCTCAAGTCATTAAAACATGACCAGGTAAAAAAGATTAAACACTACCGTAATTTGGATTAAGATACATAATATTTTTAGTTTCAACAGATAAAATATGCCACTGGTTCGAGGATACATTAGATCCTTTCAATTCAATGCTATTTCATGAAAAGCCAAAAACCACAAAACTAAGATAATTTATTGAACACAATGTTTTTAGTAGATTAAGCTTCTTCTTTAGAAGCAAAAATCATCTTTGCATTTCTTTAACATTTAGGTCTTTACTGCTCAGAAGGAATCTTTTTTTTTTTTTTCTGGACTAAGGTCATGTGTATATTTTTAACCTTTTTGAAATGGTGCTTAAACTTACATAGAGCGAACCTCCATGAACTTTGAGGAGGCAAAGATACTCATGGGAAATGAGAGAAATGAGAATATTTATTGACTTTATATGACTTTATAAGTAGTGATGTCTCGTAGTATCTGGATCTAGACATCCTGGGATGTTTGGACATGTCTGGAATCAATTAGATTCTCTGGTCAGAAGAGCTCAAATTTAGACAAGAAGATCTCATACATCAATTGAACTGAGTCGATGGTTCTTTGCTATGAGAACACAGACAATATGTATCTGATTCTAGAAGCACAGTGTACATGTAATATCTAAGAAAAATGAAGACTTTATGTCTAAAACATAATTGTTTGGTAAACAGTAAGATCAGAAAAATATAAAAGAAATAAAGCCCTCCTTTTCCAGAGAGACTGACCACACGGCCTATGACTAAAAGCTCAAAGTTCCAATCAACATTAATTACATTTTACGAAATTTCCAATGTTAAGCAGAAATTGGGCTCATTAGCTAAAACCAGTCTACAAAGGGCAATATTGCCTTGGTGGGACTGTTAACTCTGAAGGATGAAGTTTTATTTAACAGACAGCATGGACTTCATACATATCCATAATCAGTGCCTTTAAAACCAAACAACTTTAAAAGTTAGCAGCAGTTTCTGCAAGTACAAAAATACACATTTATTACATAACATATGGTAGTAAAATTTGTCAAGATATATTATACAAACTCAAAGCATTTTAGATAAAGCATTGGTCTAATATATTATAGATTGATGGAGTATAATAAAATGACATGTAGTCTATCTTCAAATCGTACAATACTTTACAGCAATATTAATTATTCACATTAAATGTTACAGGAGTATCTAAGGGAACACAGAGAACAGGAATGGTTATGGAAGAACCTCAGCATCTTCTATGCTTCAAACTGAGTAGATGGTTTCCTAACCACTAATATGAAAGCAAAAAGGATACAACTATTATTTTTTTAAGCAGAGAAGCAATTTTTTTCTGGAAAGACACTCCAAGCCGTTAAGAGCTTCATTCACATCTTGTGGTTCTGCAGTAGTATGCCCTAAGGGTGAGGGGAATCCCTGTTGCCTTTATATATCATACCACAAAAGATGCATATGGACACTGAGGAGTCTAAATATAGGAGTGGTTAGTTAAAAGGTAAAATCTACTTCACATCTGTGACTGAGATGGCCAGTGTCATAAAGGAGCTCTTTCGAAAGAGTTCTAAAAGTTAATTACAATGCTTAGGACAAACAGGGCCATGTCCCCTAGAGGTAGGTAGCACCTATAGCTAATACTGAAAGGATTTCTCTCTTACAGAAAACATTATTTTTTTATGTAAGTGAAAAATGCAACTTTTAGGACAACACTGAGAAAATATTTGACATGAAAGTTTCTGGGTGGCTGAGGAAAATTTGAAATAAGCAAGTATTGTCGGGGGAAGGTCCATCTGATATTGAACAATGGGTTCTAAGCAATAAGTATTTAAAATGAAGGAAGATGCACATCCATTTCTGATTCTATTGCATCACACTGGCTGGCAAGGCCTAATAACTCAAGGAAATAATCTAGGAGATGTACTGGTGTAATCTTTAAGGCAAGAGAGAGGAGAAATGTCCATCGATATGTAATAAATCAATTGGGGTATAAACCGCGAACTATTCAAACAAAAAAGATGTAAAAACTTCTGGAGGTAAGATAATCCCGAGCCAATGACTGTCGAAAAGAAGCCCCGAGACCCACTCTGACAGCTCCTCCACTCTGTGATGCTTTATAACCTGCCAACCTCAAAACTGTTCTCTCAACTGACAAATGACCATCAGTAAAGGGATGACTTATCAGGAATTTTTTCTGGCTGACTAAGGGGTAAGGAACAGAAAAACATTTTAGCAAAGAGGAGCCACGCTTTGATCACACGTTTGCAACAGCAACTGGGTAAGAGACAGGACTGCTCTGGCAGTCTTTCCCTCCACACTAAGACAGTAAATGCAGTGGGAAGGTCGTCTTATAATAGGACAATGTTCCGAGCTCAGGCACCTTGAAAGGACACTGAAATGAGCAGTCGTCTCCTTCCTCCTCACAGCAGTGTGCAGTGGAGCCTCTGTGGAGCGCCAAACACTGATGGAGAAACTCAACCAATACAGAAAACAAACCAAACCAAACCAGCTACAATATCATGGTCCTCATGGCTTTCAAATCACTTCAGTTTTTTCCTCTCTGGCTGCCACCAACGGGCTGATACCTGAAATGATGCTGTGAGGGTATGTGACTGAATATAAAATGTCACAGAAATGGCTACTGGTTCGGATTTGGGGAAAAGTTTCACATAATTTTCTTCATTATCAGATGTGTTACCTCTTTAGCTTTGACTAGCGGCATTATTTTGGCCTACTTATTAAAAACATTCCATGGAATGTGAATGGTTTCTCTGCAGCCTTCCCTCTCTCTCCACACTTCCTGTTCTTCGCTTATCTCCTGGCTTCCTCAGGAACTGACCTCATCATAAACAGCATGTTTCCTCTACAGAAAAGATGCTTTCTCTAGCTGTCTGCTCATAGCTCTTAAAATGTATGACAGGATCCATCCATGCTTTAATACGGAAAAGCCTCCCAAACACTGAGCTCACAGAATTTTTCAGTCTAAACTTTTGGACAAATAGTCTCAAGAAAGAGAATTCGTTTGTTGTCCTAAGTATCAGCAATGATTATCTTTATGCTACCCATCCCAAGTATTTTATACAAAGGGGTCATAGTAATTGTTGGATCATTATCAGCCTGTTTCTGTTCTTGTAGACATCAGGTTCTCATGGTGGTTACATGTCTTTGGCCAAATGTCTATCCTCAGCATCACACACCACGGGCGGCCCTGAGTCTGGGCTGGACGCATCATCCACAGTCAAAGAGCTGGGGGAGGATCTTCTCTGGGGCAGCACACCAGGAGAGCACTGCCCACTATCCTCTCCTTCCGTGGGCGACTTCATACGAAGCCCAAGTCTGTCTTCCACGAGGCTGAACCGAGAGCTACAGTACTTCTCTGAGTCCTGGCTGGGGTAGGAACTATACCAGCGGGCCGTCTGCACAGCTCCCAGCCCTTCGACTGCCCTTTGGGGCATGTCTTTCTGCCTCTCTTGTAGTGCGATGGCTTCCGGAACACCAGAAGCATGTGCAGGAGGATCTGTGGGTCCTTTTAGAGAACCCACTTTATCTTCCTCTGGTCTCGGTGCCCTTGCCTTCTTTTTGAGAGACCAGTTTTTCAAAGTGGCTACACCACTCTTCAACCATGTGCTGGGGTGAAGAGTTACAGAATGCATGTGTGAATGCCACTCTACGCTGTCCTTTTTTGTATAAGCCAGGCGGCCACTGGCCTGCCCTGATGAGGGACCAGGAATTCCAGAAATGAGGCCAGAACTGCTAAAGTCAGAAGAAAGCTCTGCCTGTTTTCTTTGAAAAGTACAATCTATTGGAGAGGATGTTTCAGTGGGTGCAAATACAGAGTGTTCAGAAATCTGAGAAAAAGCACTGTCTTGGGAGCTCACTGATGAACCAGATGGGGAAGTGCCTGGGGAGGACAAGCTGGAATAGCTAGTCCTTGAGCAAAGGTTTAAACTTGGGGGTAAAACCTTCTCCGTGTTTTGGTTTGTGGCACTACTCTTGCCCACCTCAATCCCCATGACCAAACTCTGATTAATAAGCTTTTGGCCCTCCATTTGTAAAGACTTGTGCCGCTTGAGATAATCTTCCTCTCCATGCAAGAGACTGGCTTCGTAGCTGGCTTTCTGCTGCTTCTTTGGATAAATCCCCCTGAGATAGGTCAGTCTGCAGTGCTGGTCATCAATGCTAGGCTCTGAGCAGCGCCGTTGCCTCCTTGAACTCTTGAGGGCATCTGCAGTGTGTGGCGGGGAGTATTCGGATGCATCCATGTCAAAGGGCTGGCTCCTGGGATGATCACAGGAGGACATGTGACCGTAAGATGCCACGGAAATGGCTACCGGCTTGGATTTAGGAAAAAGTTTTACATGACTTCCTTCATTATCAGACAAGCTTTTCTTCTTAACATTTTTACTAGTGGCATTTTTCTTGCTATCAATGCCTGTGACTAAACCCTTTTTAAAACATGTCTTACCCCCTTCCTGAAGGGGTTGATTCTGATTCAGATGGCTCTCATCTTTTTTTGAGAGAATGGCATCACAGCTGGACTTGCGTAGCTTTTTCTGATAAAACTCCCTGAGATAGGAAAGCTTTGAATCGAGATAGTCGATGCTGGGCTCCGAGCAGCGGCGGTGTCGCCTCAGGCCTTTTGGAGCATCTGCGGCAGCTGTGGACAGGCGGCTGGGTGTGCTCGTGCCAGAGGGGGCCTGGGCGTGTGGGACCTTGGTGTACACTGCAGTGTCCACTGGCTTGGATTCAAGGGGCTGTCCCATTTGAATGTCTTCATCTTTAGAATGGTCTAAGTCAAAGTCACTTAGGGTTAAAAGGCCTTCCACCTCAGGCTGGTCGAGGTCATAGTCACTGAGGGTTAACACGGAGTCCATGCTTCTGCTACCCTGACCAAGTTTCTTTACCAAGTCACTGCATGGGGCGTCCACATCCTCATTCAGCTCATTTTCCAAGCTGTCATAGGAGGAGTCATTCAGTTGGAAGCAAGAGATATCTGTCCAAAAAGCAAATCATGATTAACATTTTTACTTAACACAAATGCATGCTGCCTTAAAAATAATAAAAAAAAAACCAGACTATGATGATGTTTGGTGTAATTCTGTTTTTAAATGTAGATTGGTCAAATTTTCACTCTAAGGAAAGAAAGAATCTTTCATAATCTCCCCAGATATAAATGCAGAATTAAAAATAAACTGTTGAGGTATATGAGATTTACCTAAGGAATAGGCTTTCTTTATATAAGATTTCCTCAATGAGGAGATGGTCATAATACCAAGAAACATTTAAAAATATAAAGAAATTAATGCCAGATATATCCAGTTTCAGATTAAGACTCTGTCTTTTAAACAGATCTGCTGGTATATACACATAATTAACTCTAATCTCAGAGAAACCATTTGCTAGCCCTATCAATTTCTCTTTGACAAAGTTCTTTACTATATATTACTTTATCTTTACTACAACCACAACAGTTAGATATGACGGTTATCCATATTTGTAGATGAAGATACTGATGTTCAGTGGCATAGAAGAATTGGCCAAACACAACATAACTAGTAATTGGTGTTACAAGAATTCATAATTTGGAATATTGAGTGGCTTTACTCCCCACACACCCCAGCCTGCCCCATGATGTTATTTGTTTTTAATGTGTTTAGCAGTGCATGAGAATTCTCGGAAGCCTCAGGGACCTCTAAGAGGAAGGTGAGGAGAAAAAACAGGGCTGTCTCTATTGCCTCTGGGCCTTCTACTCCAGTTTCAACCAGAGCAGTTGTGTTATACATATTGGGGATCCTTGTAAAGTTTATTTTTAAAAAGGTTAAAAACATCATACTATGTAATGCTGCCACTAACAATCTGGGACCTTGTCTTATACACTTCTTAACCCTACCACAGAGTTAATATACCCTGACCTTCTATGAAAGGAGCAGAATCCTTGACCCACTGACTGAGGTGAGAGGCCCTCTTCACCTGAGCTGCTGTGGGCTCCAGGATAACCACTGTCCCAGCTGACTTTCACAGACGTGTGTCTGTTTCCCACAAAAACCAATCCAGTTATTCACAATACCTGAGGCATTCTCTCTAGAATCACATCTCACTGAAACCTCTCCCAAGAGGGAAGTGATTTCTTCTCCAAATATCCGACAGCAGTTTTCAATAAGAAACTGTATAAGCAGAGAAACCTGTACCAAAAAGGGACAAAAATGAGCTGCAAACTTCTCATACAGCCTATCTGTAAATCACATTTCATATATGAATCCTAACAAAAAATGCCAAAGAATCCCGAGAAAAATTCAGGTTTGCTTTATAATAGTTTCCTCTAAAAAACTACGATACTTTCTCAAGAGTAGTTTGAGCATAGAAATTAATTTTAACTAGTAGACTAGTTATTACTTGTGGCCTTGGCTTAATACTAACATTTTTATACCAACTATCTTGTCTTTAAAATTAGAGTAATTTTAAGTATTCTCTATAGGGCACTTGGGATGAGGAAACACACTTTCTCATTAAAATTCATGAAGTGTCATTAGATGAAGACTTAGAAAATGTATTTCTTATGCAAAAGGCAGGTGTCATGAGCTGGGAAGTTGGTAGGTATGCTCTGTGGTTCTCTGTGAGGAGGAGAGACAGCTGGAGAAAAAACTTGCACTTTGCCTGACTAGTCTCTTCCTATGTATTTCTTTCCCTTAGCCTTGCTAACTGGAGGTGCTTCGGGAAGAGGTAAAGATTTTACTAAGAAACTTTGTGCCTCCATGAGATATACAGAAGTCTTTACATAGATTTTTTGCCCCAGTAGCTGAAGCAAAGCCCCAACTCCTGTACTTATAATCAGACAATACAGGAGTGTGTGATTTCAAGTAACTATTAGGTTGGGGCAAAAGTAATTGCGGTTTTGCACTGTTGAACTCTGCTGTTTGATGTTGGAATACATTCCTAAATAAATGTGGTTATGGTATACATCATTTTAATGTGAAATTTTTGCTTTATGTTTTTGGCAAATGACACTACTTTCTGTGTATTTTATATTTATTTTAGACGACGGAAATGAAGTTAGACAGAAAGCAAATTCGAGCAATTTTCTTATTTGAGTTCATAAATGGGTCATAAAGCGGTGGAGACAACTCACAACATCAACAGTGTATTTGGCCCAGAAACTGCTAATAAATAGTGCAGTGCTATTTGTTTTTGCAAAGGAGAAAAGAGCCTTGCAGATGAGGAGCTTACTGGCTAGCCATCAGAAGTTGACAGTGACCAACTGAGAGTAAACATCGAAGCTGATCCTCTTACAACTAAATGAGGAGTTGCCAAAGAATTTACTTGAAGCAAACTGGAAAGGTGAAAAAACTCGCCAAGTGGGTGCCTCGTGAACTGATTGAAAATTTAAAAAAACTGTCGTTTTGAAGTGTCGTCTTCTCTTATTCTATGCAACAACAATGAACCATTTCTCGATCGGATTGTGACATGTGATCAAAAGTGGATTTTATATGACAACTGGTTATGACCAGCTCAGTAGCTGGACTGAAAAGAAGCTCCAAACCACTTCCCAAAGCCAAACCTGCAGCAAAAAAAGGTCATGGTCACTGTGTGGTGGTCTGCTGCCTGTCTGAATCCTGGTGAAACCATTACTTCTGAGATGAATGCTCAGCAAATTGATGAGATGCACCCAAAAGTGCAATGTCTGCAGCTGGCACTGGTCAAAAGAAAGGGCTCAATTCTTCTCCACAACAACGCCTGACCACACATTGCACAAACAATGCTTCAAAAGTTGAATGAACTGGGCTGCAAAGTTTTGCCTCATCTGCCATATTCACCTGACTTCTTGAAAACCAACTACCTCTTCTTTAAGGATCTTGACAACTTTTTGCAGGAAAAATGCTTCCACAACCAGGAGGAGGCAGAAAGTGTTTCCGAAGAGTTTGTCGAATTCCAAAGCATAGATTTTTATGCTACAGAAATTGACAAGCTTATTTCTCATTGGCAACAATGTGTTGATTGTAATGGTTCCTATTTTGATTAATAAAGATGTGTTTGAGCCTAGGTATAATGATTTAACATTCACAGTCCAAAACTGCATTTGCACCAACTTAAATAATGTATGAACTGAGTATTAGCAACATCTCCATTCATTAGATGAGGAAACTGTGGATCAATGTAACTAATTTTGCCCAAGATTGTACATCTAGCAAGTGTTAGGCCTGAGAATTCAACCTTGACCTGTCTAATTCCAAAGTCCTTATTTATTTATTTTAATTTTTAATTAGAGAATAATAACTTTACAATATAGTGATGGCTTTTGCCATACATCAACATGAATTGGCCACAGGTATACATATGGCCCCTCCCTTTTGAAACCCACTCCCACCTCCCTCCCATCCCACTCCTCTAGGCTGTCACCGGGCACTGGCTCTGGCTTCCCTGCATCATAGAGCAAACCCCCTAGATAGGTAGGTGGCTGTCTATTTNAAACTGTCGTTTTGAAGTGTCGTCTTCTCTTATTCTATGCAACAACAATGAACCATTTCTCGATCGGATTGTGACATGTGATCAAAAGTGGATTTTATATGACAACTGGTTATGACCAGCTCAGTAGCTGGACTGAAAAGAAGCTCCAAACCACTTCCCAAAGCCAAACCTGCAGCAAAAAAAGGTCATGGTCACTGTGTGGTGGTCTGCTGCCTGTCTGAATCCTGGTGAAACCATTACTTCTGAGATGAATGCTCAGCAAATTGATGAGATGCACCCAAAAGTGCAACGTCTGCAGCTGGCACTGGTCAAAAGAAAGGGCTCAATTCTTCTCCACAACAACGCCTGACCACACATTGCACAAACAATGCTTCAAAAGTTGAATGAACTGGGCTGCAAAGTTTTGCCTCATCTGCCATATTCACCTGACTTCTTGAAAACCAACTACCTCTTCTTTAAGGATCTTGACAACTTTTTGCAGGAAAAATGCTTCCACAACCAGGAGGAGGCAGAAAGTGTTTCCGAAGAGTTTGTCGAATTCCAAAGCATAGATTTTTATGCTACAGAAATTGACAAGCTTATTTCTCATTGGCAACAATGTGTTGATTGTAATGGTTCCTATTTTGATTAATAAAGATGTGTTTGAGCCTAGGTATAATGATTTAACATTCACAGTCCAAAACTGCATTTGCACCAACTTAAATAATGTATGAACTGGGTATTAGCAACATCTCCATTCATTAGATGAGGAAACTGTGGATCAATGTAACTAATTTTGCCCAAGATTGTACATCTAGCAAGTGTTAGGCCTGAGAATTCAACCTTGACCTGTCTAATTCCAAAGTCCTTATTTATTTATTTTAATTTTTAATTAGAGAATAACTTTACAATATAGTGATGGCTTTTGCCATACATCAACATGAATTGGCCACAGGTATACATATGGCCCCTCCCTTTTGAAACCCACTCCCACCTCCCTCCCATCCCACTCCTCTAGGCTGTCACCGGGCACTGGCTCTGGCTTCCCTGCATCATAGAGCAAACCCCCTAGATAGGTAGGTGGCTGTCTATTTTATACATGGTAACGTATATGTTCCAGTGCGACTCTCTCCAACCATCCCACCCTCTCCTCCCCCCGCTGTGTCCAAAAGTCTGTTCTTTACATGCGTCTCCTGTGCTGTCCTGCAAGTAAGATCAGCAGTACTATCTTTCTAGATTCCATGTATATGCACTAATATACAACATTTGTCTTTCTGACTTCCTTCACTCTGTATAATAGTCTCTAGGTTCATCCACCTCATTAGAGCTGAAAAGTCCTTATTTATTTTTAAAATCATATCAACTGCTTTCATATCACTCTATGGTTTAAGTCAGTCATAGTTGTTTTTCCTCCTTAAAGAGAAAAGAGAAGCAATCCAACTGCTATCACTTTTTTGCTCAAGAAATTACCTTTTTCGTCGTCTACCAGGATAAGATAAAACACTCAATGAATTCAGATTTACAATGATATGTACTTAGTACATATAGTACTTATTTTCTTAAGTATTTTCGCTTAAGAAAATATGTCTCTTTCAGAATTCATACCCCAAATTTTAGGTTCAAAATGGGTAATTGAGCAGAAAAAGGAAAAACTTCATTACCTTTTTTGTAAATTCGTTTTCTAGTTCTGGGCTAGAGGAAGTAGGAGGCCAAAGAACGCTTGGAGCGATGCACACTGCTAAATTAAATGCGGTCATCTGATTGGATGAAGAATGTTGCTCAATGTTGTGTAATAACCCAAAAAGATACCTTAGGAGAAGAACATTGGCTCTCGGAAGCTGGTCTAATAGCCTAAAGACAGAAATATGCACTCTGTAAGCAAACATTTCATAGAAAATCTGTACTGACAGGCAGTCCTCACTTTCACAGTTCAGACGTGCAGGAATGTCTGTTAATACGGCACATGCGAAGGGAGGACTGCCTGTGAAGAGGAGAGAGAGGGAGCACTGGAGATTTATTATTTACTTTGCAATCCAATGAAAATGTAAAAGAACACAAAAAAGTAATTCATAAAAAGATGCTGTCTGAAATACTTACCTGAAACTGTTACAAAGTATCTTAAGCCAACCCTATAACATTCCAGAATATTCTCAACCAAAAACCCCAAAAAGCTTTCTAATGAAATTAAACAGTTGCATTTAATATGTAACTCCTGAGAAATCTGTATGCAGGTCAGGAAGCAACAGTTAGAACTGGACATGGAACAACAGACTGGTTCCAAATAGGAAAAGGAGTACGTCAAGGCTATATATTGTCACCCTGCTTATTTAACTTCTATGCAGAGTACATCATGAGAAATGCTGGGTTGGACGAAGCACAAGCTGGAATGGAGATTGCCGGGAGAAATATCAATAACCTCAGATATGCAAATGACACCACCCTTACGGCAGAAAGTGAAGAGGAGCTAAAAAGCCTCTTGATGAAAATGAAAGAAGAGAGTGAAAAGTTGGCTTAAAGCTCAACATTCAGAAGACGAAGATCATGGCATCCGGTCCCTTCACTTCGTGGGAAAGAGATGGGGAAACAGTGGAAACAGTGTCAGACTTAATTTTGGGGGGCTCCAAAATCATTGCAGATGGTGACTGCAGCCNCTAAAGAGCTTCTTGATGAAAGTGAAAGAGGAGAGCAAAAAAGCTGGCTTAAAACTCAACATTCAGAAAACTAAGATCATGGCATCTGATCCCATCACATCATGGCAAATAGATGGGGAAACAATGGAAACAGTGAGAGACTTTATTTTGGGGGGCTCCAAAATCACTGTAGATGATGACTGTGCCCATGAAATTAAAAGACACTTGCTCCTTGGAAAAAAAGCTATGACCAACCTGGACAGCATTTTAAAGAGCAGAACAGACATTACTGTCCTGACAAAAGCCCATTTATGCAAGGCTATGGTCTTTCCAGTGTCATGTATGGACGTGAGATTTGGACCATAAAGAAAGCTGAGCTCCAAAGAATTGATGCTTTTGAACTGTGGTGTTGGAGAAAACTCTTGAGAGTCCCTTGGACTGAAAGGAGNCAATTTTCCAGTTCTTTTAAAAAAAATTATTCACTTAGGATGTGCTGGGTCTTCATTGCTGCACAGGCTTTTCTCTAGTGTGACAAGCAGGGGCTTCTCATTGCAGTGGCTTCTGTAGTTGTACAGCACAGGCTCTTAGGTGCACAGGCTTCGGTGGTCGCAGCTCCCGCGCTTTAGAGCACAGGCTCAATAGTTTTGCGTGGGCTTAGTTGCTCCTCGGCATATGGGATCCTCCTGAAGCAGGGATCAAATCTTTGTCTCCTGCACTGGCAGGCAGATTCTTTACCACTGAGCCACCAGGGAAGCCCCTCTCCAGTTCTTTAGAGTGACACTTTATTGTGAAACTCTATGGTGGGGTTGTTTAAGAGCAGATAAGGCCCTTTTATCAAGAGGCATCTGATTATTCACTAAGTCATAAAACATGATTGTGTAAGCAACTGACTAGGAGGAGGGACATGCAGGAGTCTTCATCATGTTTTCCTTGATTTGGTTTTTATGCTCTAGGCCCGGGGATGCAGTGCCTGGGGCACTGTCTCTACCCCTGGCTCTGGGACATTCCAACCCTGCGTGGAGGTGGGAGCCTGATTTTGATCAGCAGAAGCTACTGCTCAGGTCAAAACCTCTGCAAAAAGCTAGTTTTGACTCTAGATTTTCAAAAAAAAGTGAGGCATTTTCATGAATGTGAGGAAGAAAACATTTTATAAGATTAACTCAAATATGGATGTGAGTTAAGTAATCATAGGTGGGGGGGTGGTGGGATGAAGGGAGAAGGGAGGATCTAGCTTTTTTGTCACAAGTAAGCTTATTTGCCATAGACATTTTTGCCACAAGCATTTCTGCAGCAAATACTTTAACCAAATAATGAACTGGCTATAAGGCAGTTCTGCCATAAAAGATAAAATAACAAAACATAAAAGAGGGATATTAAGAAGGACATAATAAAACATCAGAATAACAGAATTAAAGATTTTATTGTGAAATACAAAACATTTGAACATATTTAAAATGTGTGTAACTGCTATATTTAAAATGGATAACCAACAAGGACCAACTGTATAACACAGGGAACTCCGTTCAATGTTATGTGGCAGCCTGGGTGGGAGGGGAGTTTGGGGGAGAATGGACACATGTATATGAATGGCTGAGTCTCCTTGCTGTTCACCTGAAACTATCACAACATTGCTAATCNACCAACAAGGACCAACTGTATAACACAGGGAACTCCGTTCAATGTTATGTGGCAGCCTGGGTGGGAGGGGAGTTTGGGGGAGAATGGACACATGTATATGAATGGCTGAGTCTCCTTGCTGTTCACCTGAAACTATCACAACATTGCTAATCTCCTATATTCCATAAAATGTATATAGATTCATGGCAATACTACACAACTCATATTATTAATTAGATATTATTTCATGGGTTATACTAAAGCATTTGTCTTCCAAATCTTTCATTCACAATATTTTATATATTTACACACACATATATATGTATATATATATAGATTGTTGATTTGTCTCTTGTTCAGCATTGCACTTTAAAATTTTTTGCTCAAATTTCTTAGAGGCATCAAGTTTCAAATATTAGGTACTAGGATATATATTTGTGCCTGAGCTTTTGTGAAAGCCTTGCACACTATTTTTTGTTCTTGGCATATTGCCATTTGTCCTTTATAAACATTTCAGAGTTCTACGGGAAATGTGGGTTCATGCTATGTCTTCAATGCCCTTGGTCTCTTTCAACTCCAATGTAGTATTTTTCAAAATGTGAAACCAATTTTTGGGACAAATCATTGTCATTTGTCATGATTTTTATATTGCATATGTCAAAACAAACTGTCGACCACTTTTTTTTTTTTAGCATATTACCATAAGGCTAATTATTTGGTTATATGTCCAAAATGTCAGTAGCAAAAACAATTGCAGCAAAGAAGCTTATGTGAAATACCAGATATACATGGGATCAAGGGTACCAAATGTGGTAAGGGTTTCATAAAAGAAGGACTAGATGTTGCAATCATTCCTACCCCACTTTTACTTTTAAAAGGGATTGAGGGGGGCTATTGTATAACTGAATAGAATTTTCAGTAGTCTAAGTGAGCAATATTTCAATTATTAGGCAAATATTTGTTTATTATGGTAAAACTCTGCTTCAAAGTTTAATAAAAGTTTATTTTTGAAAAATTCACCTTTATTAGGAAGATAGTGAGACTGTGAGAAAGTCATCTAATCAGGATGTTTATTTTGGTAAATATACTGTGTGTTATAATTGTTTTTAATTTTCATTTCATTTTTTTTTTCTTTTTTGCATGGGGTAGCAGAAGTGAAGGTGGGGAGAGTAATGTGGGATGAAAAATTTTAAAATGACTATCTGACATGCCACATCATTAGAAGTGGCTTTTAAATGCCAGTGTGACTCTGTGACCACTGGAGGAGAAAATGGCATCCCACTCCAGTACTCTTGCCTGGAGAATCCTATGGACAAAGAGGAGTCTAGTGGGCTACAGTTCATGAGGTAACAAAGAATCAGACATAACTGAGCACACACATGACTGTATGAAGTTTTTTTTGTTTTTGTTTTTTAACACTTTTAAGATTCTATTTCTATCATGGTCTTCTGCAGATGGGAGTAATGTTACAATGAGATAAATCGGTTGTCTTTCTCCAAAGCTATGCTGTGGGGTAGATGGAGAAACTTTCCTACCTTTAAGACAGATGCTATTACGAAAATAGATTCACAGTCTAGTTGTACTTCAGCTCCGGAATTCAGTTTTTCTTTCAGCTCTCTGCAGGATTTCACATTGGCCGACTGTCTGAAGATTCCTTTTGTGAGAGGTCCTTTCTGATTAAGAAAGAAAAGCATATCCTATGGGGAAACAAAAGAAAAAGAAAATCAAGATGGCACTTCATACAGAACAAGAAAGGGAACATNTTCTCTATGTCTGTGTCCTTTTGTTGTCTCACATACAGGGTCATCATTACTATCTTTCTAAATTCCATATATATGTGTCAGTATGCTGTATTGGTGTTTTTCTTTCTGGCTTACTTCACTCTGTATAATAGGCTCCAGTTTCATCCATCTCATTAGAACTGATTCAAATTTATTCTTTTTAATGGCAGAGTAATACTCCATTGCGTATATATGCCACAGCTTGCTTATCCATTCATCTGTTGATGGACATCTAGGTTGTTTCCATGTCCTGTGGTGGATTCATGTCGATGTATGGCAAACCCAACAGAGTATTGTAAAGTCAAAAAAAAAAAAAAATAAATAAATAAATTTAAAAAAAAACAAAAAAAAACAAAAAAAAAAGAAAAGAAAAATGTCAGGGCTAATGTGGATTCTCTGTCTACAGTGTAGGTTCTAATTTATCTGAGCAGGTTAATGGGGCTCCTGCCTGAAATCAGTAGGCTAGATTATCTCTCCCTATTATGTCTACCTTATGACTCTGCAGTAGCCTAATCAGATTTTTTTTCTTTGAAGGAATAATAAAGATTCTCAGCCAAAGCAATGNATTCTCTGTCTACAGTGTAGGTTCTAATTTATCTGAGCAGGTTAATGGGGCTCCTGCCTGAAATCAGTAGGCTAGATTATCTCTCCCTATTATGTCTACCTTATGACTCTGCAGTAGCCTAATCAGATTTTTTTTCTTTGAAGGAATAATAAAGATTCTCAGCCAAAGCAATGGGTATCTATAAATTTCCCATGTTTTAGGGTAAGACTTACCTCCCAGAGCATTCCTTTCCCAAACCTCCTTTCCTATTAGTGCTATAGGCCAAAATGAGACTTACCAAGACAGCTTTGGGCAGATTGTCATTCTCACAAATATCTGGCAGAGAAACCCCGAAGAGCTGTCCTGGGATAGGAGATGTTGGTGACACGGGCAAGTTATCCAGGTGAATGCTAGAACCCCGCCAAAAGGCCCAGTTTATGATAGATCTTCTCCTTTTAAATGTCTTCTGACCTGAATCTAAGGAAGAAGTGAGATTATTAGGAAAAATAATTTAATTCACTTAATCTTATTTCTACAGTTTTCATTTTACAGTATGTCCATTATGGCTCAATATTCTATAAGTTAAGGAAGAATCAAACATTTGGATTATTCTCCTACCTATTCTTGGGAACATCACTGGTCTATTTAGTTGAGTTCTGGCACTAAGTCTTCAAAGGTGAAAGAAGGGATCCCTTAGTGAACTGTAACAACTTACAACTTAAAGTAAAACATTTTCATACCAGCACATATCCCATTTTAAAGCTGAGACTAAGCATACAAAAAGTCGAAGATTAAACTAGGACACAATTAAATAGTGAGAATAAGGAAGGAAGGAGGAGAAAAGGTGAGAGGAGAGGGAAAGGGGAAGGAGGAGGAGGAAAAGGGAAGCAAAAAGGAAGAAGAAGAACTAGGGGAAGAAGAGTTGTCTCTACTAAGCTGTGCTCCAGAAACAATAGAGCATCATGATGCTCTACTCTACTGAAAACAGAGACAGGAAGCCAATGTTCCACATTTCCCCACTTTTTTCCAGCTACAAAGACTTTCCTGTATCTTTTTAGTCCCGACTTTGAAAAGCATGTTTAAGGCAGCATGGATGGATATAAGCATGTGTGAGACTTGCCCTTGCCACAGTAAAGTTTACAACCTAATGGGTGGAACAAGACTGGTGATAGGTGGGTGGAGGGAAAGCAAGTATATTAATAAAGAAAATGTCATAAGAGGAGAAGGAAGCACAACAAACATTCAGAAAAACAATAAATCACATCTAGCTACCCAGGTGGTGCTAGTGGAAAAGAACCTGTCTGCCAATGCAGGAGACACAAGAGACGCAGGTTCAATCCCCAGGAGGAGGAAATGGCAACCCACTCCAGTATTCTTGCCTGGAAAAGTCTATGGACAGAGGAGCCTGGCAGGCTACAGTCTTTAGGGTTGCACCCAGTCAGATATGGACTGAAGCAACTTAGCATGCACACATCTACACATTATGAGCACAAGAGTGATCTTGGAGTCTTCTGTATTTGATGTGAATTTTTTAATTTTTACTTTATTTTGCTTTACAGTACTGTATTGGTTTTGCCATACATTGACATGAATCAGCCACGGGTGTACATGAGTTCCCAATCCTGAACCCCCCTCCCACCTCCCACCCCATATCATTTTGAACAAACATGACTTCAAGGTAGAGGATCTAATTTCATGACTTGTATCTGATAAGTACTCAATAAGTCATTCTTGGACAGTAACTGAACTGAGGAGACATTTAGGCGATAAAAGACAATGTGAACAAAATAGGCAAAAGTAAGAAAGGTCAACGCTGAAACATGATTTTGTGAGATCATAGTTCTAAAGCTTTGTTGATGTCATCTGTATCTAACTTTAACATGAAAATTGATGGATTTACACAGAATTTGATACTTAAAAAAATGGCTCTTTGAGGTTCCTTTAGGATCTTTCTGCTGCGTGCACCTCTGGCCTTCAAAACAAACACACGAGTAACAACTATAAAGGAGAAGAGAGACAGAAAGGACCTGAGAAAATATCTGAAGAGATAATAGCTGAAAAAAATTAAAGACAAAGATAAAATATTAAAAGCAACAAGAGAAAAATGGCAAGTTAACATAAAGGGAACTCCCATAAGGAGGAAATCCCAGAAAGGAAAAAACTGAATAGTAGGAGCTCTAAACATCTTGTATTTTCTGCCTAGAGAATTTCCTTTAGTATTTGTTGTAAAACTGGTTTGGTGGTGCTGAGTTCTCTTTTGATTGCTGGAAAGCTTTTGATTTCTCCATCAAATCTGAAGGACAGTCTTGCTGAGTAGAGTATTCTTGGTTATAGGTTCTTCCTTTCACCACTTTAGACATATCCTGCCAGGCCCTCCTGGCTTGTAGACTTTCTGTTGAGAAATCAGCTGATAGCCTGATGGGAGCTCCCTTGTATGTTGTCATTTTTTCCTGTTGCTTTTAATATTTTATCTTTGTCTTTAATTTTTGTCAGTTTGATTACTATGTGAACCCAAGGTGTGTTCCTCCTCGGGTTTATCCTGTCTGGGATTTTCTGTGCTTCCTGGACTTGGTTGACTATTTCCTTTCCCACGTTAGGGAAGTTTTTCTGAGGTTCTATCTTATCCCTTCATCTGGGACATAACTTTCTGCTTTTTCATTGTGATGAACTCTCTGTAATATGGTTTTGTTTTAGCCACTGTGAGACTGTGGTTCTTCTTGCTTCTTCTGTCTGCCCTCTGATGGATGAGGCTAAGAAGCTTGTGTAAGCTTCCTGGTGGGAGGGACTGGCAATGGGAAAAACTAGGTCTTGCTCTGGTGGGCAGGGACTTGCTCAGTATAGCTTTAATCCAATTATCTGCTGGTGGGTGGGGCTGTACTCCCCCATAGGTAGTTGGTAGCTTTTGACCTGAGGTGACTCAGACCTGGGGTCTCTTGGCTCTATGGTTGGGTTAATGGTGAACTCCAAGAGGGTTTATGCCAAGAGGGAACTTCCTGACCTGCTGCTGCCAGAACGCCCATCCCTGTGGTGAGCTTCTGCCAACCCATGCCTCCATAGGAGGCCCTCCACCACTAGCAGGTAGTTTTGGTTTACTTCCCTGTGGGCTCACAGCTCCTTTCCTCTGGGTCTTGGTGCACACAAGATTTTGTTTGTGCCCTCCAAGACTGGAGTCTGTTTTCCCCAGTCCTGTGGAAGTCCTATAATCAAGTCCTGCCAGCCTTCAAGGTCAGGTTCCCTGGTGATTNTTCCCTGTGGGCTCACAGCTCCTTTCCTCTGGGTCTTGGTGCACACAAGATTTTGTTTGTGCCCTCCAAGACTGGAGTCTGTTTTCCCCAGTCCTGTGGAAGTCCTATAATCAAGTCCTGCCAGCCTTCAAGGTCAGGTTCCCTGGTGATTTCCAGCCCCTTTGTCAGATACCCAGGTTGGGAAGCCTGACCTGGGCTTCAGAGCCTTCACAGCAGTGAGAACTTCTTTGGTATTACTGTTCTCTGGTTTGTGGGTCACCCACCTGGCAGGTATGGGATTTGATTGTATCATGATTGTGCTCCTCCCACCATCTCGCTGTGGCTCCTTCTTTGTCTTGGGGCATGGGTTATCTTTCTTGGGGTGGGTTTCAGTGTCCTCCTCTTGATGGTTGTCCAATAGCTAGTTGCAATTTTGGTCTTCTTGCAGGAGGAGATGAGCACAAGACCTTTTACTCCATCATCTTGAACTGGAAGCCCTTTATTTGTTTATTTTTAATTTCTATTGCCATATAGTTACTTTACAATGTTGTGTTAGTTTCTGGGCTTCCCTGGTGGCTCAGTTGGTAGAGTATCTGCCTGAAATGCAGGAGACCTGGGTTCGATCCCTGGGTTGGGAAGATTCCCTGGAGAAGGAATGGCTACTCACTCCAGTATTCTCACCTGTCAGTTTCTACTATACACAATGAGTCAGTCATATGTATACATGCATATACATCCCCTCCCTTCTGGACTTCCTTCCATTTGGGTCACCACAGTGCATTAAGTAGGATTCCCTGTGCTACACAGTATGTTCTCATTAGTTATCTATTTTATGCATAATATCAGTAGTTTCCTCTGTTTTCTAAATCCAGCTTGAACATCTGGAAGTTCATGGTTCACGTACAGTTNTTTCCTTCCAAGGAGTAAGCGTCTTTTAATTTCATGGGTGCAATCACCATCTGCAGTGATTTTGGAGCCCCAAAAAATAAAGCCTGACACTGTTGCCACTGTTTCCCCATCTATTTCCCATGAAGTGATGGGACCGAATGCCATGATCTTTGTTTTCTGAATGTTGAGCTTTAAGCCAACTTTTTCACTCTCCTCTTTCACTTTCATCAAGAGGCTCTTTAGTTCCTCTTCACTTTCTGCCATAAGGGTGGTGTCATCTGCATATCTGAGGTTATTGATATTTCTCCTGGCAATCTTGATTCCAGCTTGTGTGTCCTCCAGCCCAGTGTTTCTCATGATGTACTCTGCATATAAGTTAAATAAGCAGGGTGACAATATACAGCCTAGACATAGTCCTTTTCCTATTTGGAACCAGTCTGCTGTTCCATGTCCAGTTCTAACTGTTGCTTCCTGACCTGCATACAGGTTTCTCAAGAGGCAGGTCAGGTGGTCTGGTATTCCCTTCTCTTTCAGAATTTTCCACAGTTTACTGTGATCCACACTACATTATAGAGCTTTAGTAATCAAAATAAAATGATACTGGCATAAAAACAGATATACAGATCAACAGAACAGAATAGACAGTCCAGAAACAGACGTACATACTCATGCTCAATTAATTTATGACAAAGGAGCCAAGAACACACAATGAGAAAAGGACAGTTTCTTCAGTAAGTCGTGTTGGGAAAACTGGACAGCAACATGTAAAAATGGCTGGACCATACCATAAACAGAAATTAACTCAAAATAGATTAAGACAGCATTTGCTCCAGGAGCTGGCCACTGGCTAGGTCAGTGCTGCATCCTGGGAATGTAGCTTACCTGATAGACTTACCATCCATCAGCAATGTGGTATCTTGGAAAGAATATGGTTCCTATAGTCAGAGCTGATTTCAGATTCTGGCTCTGCTACTTAGCTGAATAACCTTGGATAAACTATCTTTCTTGATACCATGACCTAGCTCCACCCAACTGCATACATGCTCCAGTGCTGATGGACACTTAATACCAAACAAACAGCAAGAAAGGAACACAGCCCCACCCATCAGCAGACAGGCTGCCTAAAGTTGTACTAAGCTCACAGAAATCCCCAAACACACCACCTGATGTGACTCTGCCCATCAGAGGGAAAAGACTCAGCACTACCCACCAGAGCACAGGCACCAGTCCCTCCCAGCAGGAAGCCTACACAAGCCCTTGGAACAACCAACCTCTCTCACTAGGGAAGACACCAGAAACAAGAGGAACTATCCCCCTGTAGCCTGTAAAAAGGAAACCTCAAACACTGTAAGTTAAACAACAAGAAGACAGAGAAATATGTTACAGAGGAAGGAGCAAGGTAAAAACCCACAAGTGAAAAGGAAATAGGCAATTTACCTGAAAAATAATTCAGAGTAATGATAGTAAAGATGATTCAGAATCTGGGAAACAGAATGGAGAAAATACAAGAAATATTTAATAAGGACCTAGAAACACTAAAGAGCAAACGAGCAATGCTGAACACCACAATAACTGAAATTAAAAATACACTAGGAGGAGTCAATAGCAGAATAACTGAGAGAAGAATGGATAAGTCAGCTAGAAATAAAATGGTGGAAATAACTGCTGCGAAGTAGAATAAGTAAAAAAGAATGAAAAGAATTGAGCACAATCTCAGAGACTCTGGGACAATATTAAACACACCAACATTTGAATTATATAGGTCCCAGAAGAGAAATAGAAAGGGTCTGAGAAAATATCTGAAGAGATTATAGTAAAAAACTTCCCTAACATGAGAAAGGAAATAGTCAAGTCCAGGAATCACAGAGAGTTCCATGTAAGATAAACCCAAGGAGAAATAAGCTGAAACACATATTAATCAAACTGAAAAATTTAAATACAAAAAAATATTAAAAGCACCAAGGCGAGGATAGAATAATTTGAGAGAATAGCATTGAAACATGTATATTATCATATGTGAAACAGATCGCCAGTTCAGGTTCAATGCGTGAGACAGGGCGCTCAGGGCTGGTGCACTGGGATGACCCTGAGGGATGAGATGGGGAGGGAGGTGGGAGGTGGGGTTCAGGATGGGGGACACATGAACAAAAACCACTATATTATAAAGTAATTAGCTTCCAATTAAAATAAATTAATTAAAAAAACATATAGGGGAATCTCCAAAAGATTATCAGCTGATTTCATAACAGAAACTCTGCCAGCCAGATAGGATATATTTAAAGTGATAGAAGGTAAAACCTACAAGATTACTCGACCCAGGAAGGCTCAGATTTGATGGAAAAATCAAAAGATTTACAGACAAGTAAAAGCTAAGAGAATTCACTGCCATGAGACCAGCTTTGTAGTAAATATTAAAAGAACTTCTCTAGGCAGGATGCACAAAGAAGGAAAAACCTACAAAAACAAATTCAAAACAACTAAGAAAGTGGTAATAGGAATATACATATAAATACTTTAAATGTAAATGGATTAAATGATCTGATGAAAAGATAAAGACAGGCCGAATGGATACAAAACAAGATCCATATATATGCTGCCCACAAAAGACTCATTTCAGATATAGGTAGAAATATAGGCTGAAAGTTAGGGGATGGAAAAAGATATTCCATGCAAATGGAAATCAAAACAAAGGTGAAACAGCAATACTCATGTCACATAAAATAGACGTTAAAATAAAGACTGTCACAAGAGACAAGGAAGGACAGAATATACAAGGGATAAAAGACAGCTTGTTCAATAAGTGGTGCTGGGGAAACTGGAGAGTTACAACATGTAAAAGGATGAAATTAGACACTCCTTAACACCATACACAAAAATAAAATGGATTAAAGACCTGATGGAAGGCCAGACACTATAAAACTCTTAGAGGAAAACAGGCAGAACACCCTTTGACATAAATTACAGCAAACCTTTTTTTGACCTACCTCCTACAGTAACGAAAATAAAAACAAAAATAAACACATGGGACCAAGGCATATTGAAAAGCATTTGCACAGCAAAGGGAACCATAAACAAGACAAAAAGGAAACCCTTAGAATGGGAGAAAATATTTGCAAATGAAGAAGCTGACAAAAGATTAATCTCCAAAAATATACAACCAACTCATTTAGCTCAATATAAAAAACAAACAACTCAGTCGAAAAATGGGTACAAGGTCTAAATAGACATTTCCCCAAAGAAGACATACAGATAGCCAACAAACACACGAAGAGATGCTCAACATCACTAATTATTAGAGAAATGCAAATCAAAACTACAAAGAACTGTCACCTCACCCTGGTTAGAATGGCTATCATCACAAAATCTATAAACAATACATGGCTGCAGAGGGTATGGAGAAAAGGGAAGCCTCTTGCAATGTTGGTGGAAATGTAAAATGACACAGCCACTATGGAGAAGAGTATGGAAGTTCCTTAAAACACTAAAAACAGACCTACCATGCGACCTAGCAATTCCACTACTGTGCATATCTCTGGAGAAAACCATAATTCAAAAAGACACGAGCACCCCAATGTTCACTGCAGCACTATTTACAATAGCCAGGACATGGAAGCAGCCTAGATGTCCACCAAGAGAGAAATGGATAAAGAAGATATGGTACATATATACAAAGGGATATTGCTTAGTGCTTAGTCACTCAGACTCTTTGTGACCCCCAAGACCGTAGCCCACCAGGCTCCTCTGTCCATGGAGATTCTCCAGGCAAGAATACTGGAGTGGGTCGCCATGCCCTTCTCCAGGGAACCTTCAATGCAGGGATCAAACCCAGGTCTCCCACAATGCAGGTGGATTCTTTACTGTCTGAGTCACCAGGGTAGCCTGTTCATTTTCCAGGGGATCTTTCCAACTCAGGGATCGAATGGGGGCTCTCCTGTATTGCAGGTAGATTCTTTACCAGCTGAGCTACCAGGAAATGTACCAGCTGAGCTACCAATGGACTCTTTCCAGCTGAGCTACCAATGTAATACTCCTCAGGCATAAATAGGAACACAACTGGGTCATTTGTAGAGATGTAGATAAACTAGAGACTGTCATACAGGATGAAGTATGTCAGAAAGTATAAAACAAATATTGTATATTAATACATATAAATGAAATCTGAAGAAATTGGTATAAATGATCTTGTTTAAGCAGAAATAAAAACATAGATGTAGGGCATAAATGTATGGATACCAAGGGGGAAGGTTGGGTGTGATGAACTGGGAGACTGGGACTGACATATATAAACTATTGATACTGTGTGTAAAATAGGTAACTAATGAGAATCTATAACTCTACTCAATGCTCTGTGGTGATGTAAATGGGAAATAAATTTTAAAAAGAGGGGATATAGGTATATGTATAGCTGATTCACTTTGTTGTACAGTAGAAACTAATACAACAATGCAAAGCAACTATACTCTAGTAAAAATTTTAAAAATTATATGCTTGTAGAACGATACGTTAGTATTTGGCAGCCTATTGGTGTGAAAAGCTATTTTCAAAGATCATGAAATATATAAAATATCATTACACATAAGAATATGTTACATTTAATTGTGATGTGTGCTGGGCTGTGCTTTAGTCGCTCAGTTTTGTCTGACTCTTTGTGACCCCATGGACTGTAACATTCCATTTAAGAATACTGTCCAGACAAGAACACTGGAGTAGGTTGCCATGCCCTTCTCCAGGAGATCTTCCCAACCTGGAATACTAATTTTGAATCCCAATTAAGTGAAATGTTATTTACTCCAAAGAATTATTTTCATTAATATATCTGTATTACATAAAATTGTACTCAATTATGGGCTTCCCCAATTAGGTGGGACAGTGGTAAAGAATCCACCTGCCAATGCAGAAGACGCAGGTTCAATCCCTGGGTCGGGAAGATCCCCTGGAGGAGGAAAATGGCAACCTGCTCCAGTATTCTTGCTTGGAAAATCTCTGGACAGAGGAGAATGGCAAGCTATATAGTACATGGGGTTGCAAAGACTGGATATGACTGAGTGAGCATGCACGTACTCAATTATTACTACATATTGAATATCATCTATAAAAATTTTGTGGAAATTTGTTTTCTTTCTTGTTATATAAGTACCTACATGACATTCTCAGTTTTGTCTGCTGACTTGCAAATTTTACTACCTGGTCTTTTACAGAGAAAGTCTGTTGATCCTGATCTAAGTTAGTGGTTTCCAAAGCAGTTGTCTCAAAATCCTCTGTATTAAAAAAAAACATACAAAACTGGTTCATATATTAATTATTTAACTACACAGGTAGTTGCCACAATTGGTCTATAGTTACTCCATTTATTATGAATCATTTTATAGCTGCAACCATTATTATCTTCACCTTTAACAGGGAGAACAGAGGATTAATAAGTAAAGGCTGCTTACAATTAATTAATCAAATTGTTGGCAAAAATGAGTAAAACCTTCAGAGTTCTTGACTCCTGATTATTTTGTTCTAATTAGTTAAAATACACTTATTTTATTTTATTAACAAGGTACCCACAGAAACAGTTTTGAAAAACATGGGTAATAAAGGTAGAAGAGTAAAATAATATTCTCATCTTATATATAAAGGCAACATTCCTTTTGTAACTTTAATAAGCACTAACAACAGACCTATTAATAAATTCATTCAACAAATATTTATTGGACACTTTTCTATGTATGCAGAAACTGTTTCAGGTGCTGGGAATATAAGAATACAGACCAAACTCTCCACCTTCAAGGAGCTCATATTTTAGAGGTTAGAAAACTGTAACATGTCTATAATACCCCTTTCAAAATGGCCCAAAGATGTGAGTAAATGCCTTAGAGTTCAAAACCTCAATTTATCACTGCTGGAGGGAGGAGGACTGGGGCAAATGCAAGATCAGTTTTTATAGCTGCTATCAGCAAGATTAGGGCTTCCCAGGTGGCGCAGAGGTAAACAATCTGCTGCCAGTGCAGGAGACACGGGCTGGATCCCTGGGTTGGGAAGATCCCCTGGAATAGGAGATGGCAATCCACCTCCAATATTCTTGCCTAGAGAATTCTATGGACAGAGAAGCCTGGTGGGCTACAGTTCATGGGGTTGCAAAGAGGAGGACATGACTGAGCCTGCCTGCACACAATGTCAGCAATATTAAGAAGTTGTAGACAATGGCACCCAACTCCAATACTCTTGCCTGGAAACTCCCATGGATGGAGGAGCCTGGTGGGCTGCAGTTCATGGGGTCACTAAGAGTTGGACACGACTCAGTGACTTCACTTTCACTTTTCACTTTCATGCATTGGAGAAGGAAATGGCAACCCACTCCAGTGTTCTTGCCTGGAGAATCCCAGGGACAGTGGAGCCTGGTGGCTGCCATCTATGGGGTGGCACAGAGTCGGACACGACTGAAACAACTTAGCAGCAGCAGACCAATGACTTCAGTGAAGAATAAAATCTAAGGCTAGGTCATCAACAGAAAGGGACAGGGTTGGACATGCATGCGTTGGGAGATGAGTGTAAACCACGGCCACTGTTCACTGGTTTCTCCAGTTTTTTCAAACTGACAAAAGCAGCTACAAAAATTCAGCACCAATTTTCCACTACCCACTCAACACTTTTTGGCATGATATATTTTCTTCTATTTTTTTTCACAGTCTTACTTTCAGACTGAGGTGTAAAGCTCAAACTAGAGTTAGAGTAAATTAATGATGGTCCTTCTATGTTGTATATCATTTTTACCATTCTGGAATCTTTATTACGGGGTGGATAAGGGATGGCTACATTCAGAGGGATTAGCAGAATACCAAGAGATTTCTGTGGAAATCGTTGTAATCTTTACATACCTATCAGTAGCAGGATCCAGGTCGGGCATTAGAGTCTCCTGACACACATCACTGACAGCCTCCTTTTTATAATGTGACCATTTGGGGAACACACTGTGCAATGTATTACAGTACAAAGAAAGCATTGAAGCACCTGCAGCATTGCCTGGTGCCTCTGACTCTGCAGTGGACATAAGGTTAAAGGGGAAAGAATAGCGAAGAAAGAAGGAACAGACTCTATGGCACTTATTAGCTGCTGATCACAAGTCCGTGAGTCCTACCACTAATTTTTAAAACTATCTTCTAAAACTCCATCTTTCCTTCAAAACACTTCGCAAATTTAAAAGAAAAAAATATTTCATCTGGCTGAAAGGCAAAGAACTTTTTTTGCTTTTAGGAATGAAGTTTTGGTAAAAAAGGCTCTATGAGGGAGGAGAAAACTCACCACTCAGCTGCTGGGTCACAGTCAGGCGGCTGGGCTTCAGGATGAACTGACACTGCATCTCTCGGGGCAGCTGCTCCATGAGGAAGGGCTCTTGGAAGTTGGAAGGTGTGGGGGAGTCCTTTGATCCCTGTGTCAGGAGTGCAGTGTCTCGAAGATGGCTCATTTTAATTCCATAGGGATATTCATGCCCTACACAGAGAGGAAAAAACATCTAAATGTAGACTTTAGGCAGACTAACACTGTGACTGTGTGTGCTACATATTGGAATGTACTGCAATTTGCTCCTGGGACTTTTGGTATAAAGAATCCTTTTGTTGACTTAATGATCACCATGCACACTCTTACAGCTGGAGACCAGTGCATAATGCAGGTGGCCCAACCAGAGTAGTTTATTTTTGGAGTGCAGAGGGAAAAAAGCAAAGAGAAAAAAAAGTCTTTAAAGAGTATCTTGCTTGGGAACGCACAGATTAGTCTGTGAGTTGCATAATGTTGACTTCTCCTATGCTCACATCTGTGAACATATTTCAAGGCACTCTAGTTTCTCCTTTGACATTGACTATATTCTGTAAATCTTCAGTTAGTCCTTGACCTCTCTCAGCCTTAAATCCATGACTTAAAATATTTACCCTACCTATCACATAACATTATAAGGATAAAATAAGGAAACCTTAGAATTAATATTTTTTTAAATAATAAGGGCAAAAACTACATATTTCAGGCATTGCTATCATTACTATTATTCAACACAAGATAACTTTCTGAAAAAGACATTTTATACTTTTTATTAGTTATATAATTAGTCACTCAATAGCAAAAGGACTGGTTTGTTTGATTTATGTTTCCCTCCCAGTACTGCGCTCTGAGGTTGTTATTCAAAGACAAGAATTAGAAGAAAGACTGCAGGGTATTAGAAACACAGAGACAAGATTCAAAAAGTAATTTTCAAACTAGAAAAACTAAACTCCACGTCGACTCTGCATCTGATTTTTTTGTTCTTTAGTACTTTTAAGCAGCTGCATTTTCTTAATTATTCCTCAAGTACCATTGTGCTGTAGATCCTGTTTACTTTTTAAAGAGAGTAAATTCTCTTATATCCCTTATTTTTCACTGAATGTAATTCAGTGAACTCTTTCTTTTCCATCTGGCATAGGCATACAATGTCAATGCTCCATTAACATCAAGTACCAGAGCAACTTTCAGGGATTAAGGCAAAGGGGAAAAAAAAGGACTTCTATCATAGTAATAAAGCCAAGTCAATTTATCAAAATAGCCAGTAGCTAATATACAATTGAAGTTTGCAAAGCATGTTAAAACATGAAGTGGAAAACTGTTGCTAGGTAACAATCACGTTTCATGTCCCTTGGTTTTTATAGTGAGAGTTAGAAATGAAGCTTAAAGCTGTTTTAAGCCTGAGAGTTACCATCTATACAGTCATAATTAAATTAATATATTTTATTAAAACAATTGTTTTAAGTACTCATTTGGTTTTTAATACCAGCTTTAATTGTTGCTTGCTGACTTTTATAAAATGTCAACACTAAGAAACTGGAAATGCAAAGAATTTTTTGTTCCCAGCTATGTGCATAACAACTTGTTTTAAGTCCGAGAACATACATTTCATAGAAAAGTTTGATTTTAGATTACTCAGATTGTTTGAAACCTGAATTACACAGTAGTGATCTCCACAGGTAAATGAAAGGATAACATGAGATAACTCATATGATATGCTCTGCACAATGTCTGGCAGATAGTAAGCATTTAAAAATTATTAACAGAACTCTCATCAACAATGGTTATCATCTCAAGATCTGCTACACATGCTGTCCCTTAATGTAACTGTGTTTTTTCTGTTAACCACACTGAATGGACTCACTTATCAAGAATATTTTTTAGTGAAATCAATTTAAATAAGGTGAGGTGATAAATCATTTATCAATGACTCTTCAAAACAAATGCTGGAAAATTTGACTACAGAAACAGCAAAGTAGTTAGTAAACTAGCAGTTACTGCTAAGTTAGTCAATGAGGATATTTAGGAATCAAAATGGTTTAATTTCATTGTCCTTATGATGCCTGGGAAAATTCCTGGTGCAGGGCAGATGTTAAATACTCACTGACAGATTGAGGCATGATTGGATCATAGATAGTCTTCCACAGAGGCAAGTAGTAGGTAGGAAAGGGAACAGGAAATTAAAAATCTAAACATGAAAAATAAATATATAGGGAAAAGGAATAACAACATATATTGCTTTTTTCAGAAAAAATGTTTGAAAAGTTGACAAGATAGTTCTCTTTGTAAAGAAAAAAAAAGAGGAAAATTCACATTTCTCTTTCCAACTATATCATTAGCTGCTCGAATAAAGAGATATCATTTGTCTGGCACATAGGAAATACTTGATAAGTATCTATTAAATTAACACATGAATATTATAGAAGATTTAGTATTTAATAGTATTTAAGTTTAGGACAATATAGTCAATTTGCTGAGACATTTAGAATTATAATTAATTCACAATCAATTCTATCTTAGATCTTCATAGAAACTTACCAATAAGTGGGTATGGTGCCTCTTCTTTGCCAGAATTGACCCATAACTGGTACTCTCTCTCAGAACCCTTGGAGATAAAAGAATTAACAATAATTCTTCACATTTGATAAATGAATGAGAATACATTTTCTGGGCATTTTTATGTTTTGCAAAAAAAAGGGGGGGCAATATAAATGCCTTTAAACTTCATAGCTGGTGGATATGGCTTTTGAAGATGGTAGTGCTGATTCTATAACCTCTCTAAACCCGAACAGAGGACTCATTTTTACCTAGGGATGACTAGGGATCCACCAACTGTAATAGAATCAAGCCCTCACTATTATGGATAGCCCACAGAATATGACTAATGCTAAAGCTAAAATTCCAATACTCTGCCCACCTCATGTGAAGAGTTGACTCATTGGAAAAGACCCTGACGCTGGGAGGAATTGGGAGCAGGAGGAGAAGGGGATGACAGAGGATGAGAGGGCTGGATGGCATCACTGACTTGATGGACATGAGTTTGAGTGAACTCCGGGAGTTGGTGACAGACAGGGAGGCCTGGCATGCTGCAATTCATGGGGTCGCAAAGAGTCAGATACTACTGAGCAATTGAACTGAACTGAACTGAACAGAATATGAAATCAAATATATGCTCTTTGACAAAGTAAGAAGAAATTTCTTGGTTTTCTAAAAGGTTAACCAATCTTTTTCAGAGTTCTAACTTCTGCTTCTCTGAACTTCTCAGAGAACATTGGACTTAATCTACAACATGCCCCTGCAAAGACAACTTTGTTATCCAGAAAGCTACAACCCTGCTGTGTCTATGATGAAAAAGTAAAATCTCAAAGGCTGACTATTAGTTTAGCTGCTTCTGAGTGGAAGGGGGAAAATGACATCGGGGCTTTAAGGAGAGAGACAGGTAGCTGGCACAGTCTACGCGGGCTTTACTTCGAGCAAGTCCAGTCCTGGGGACAGAAAGGATAAGAATTCTGTCTAGAGAATAGGCCCAGTTATGGGGAACAATGAAACTGTTCACTAGCTGAATTACAACCCAGCAATATTTAAAATCCCACTTGAAAGAAACAATATTAAATTATACAGACTTTGCTGTATCCTTTAAAAGAGGATAAAGCAAAAATGTTTTAAATGAAACTACAACAGATGGGCAATATTTAATATTCTTACCTTTATCTTCTAATTAAAAATTATGATCCTGACCTTATAATGGAGGGTCCTGGCTAAGAGATTACATCTCCTACTGCCCTCCCCTAATCCATCATGTCCTTTACTGTCTCCTAGTCAAAAAACTTTATTGCAAACAGGAAGAGCAATTTAATAAAAATCCTTTCTTTTTTAGTGTTTGCAAACCAAATAAAGTCTCTTCAATAAGTGGTATTGGGAAAACAAGACAGCTACATGTGAAAAATGAAGTAAGAATATTGTCCCTAACACATAGAAAAATAAATTCAAAATGGATTGAAGGCCTAAAGGTTAAGAACTGAAAAACAAAAACTCCTAGAAGAGAACATAAGCAGAACACTTTAAAAATCTTAACAATGTTTTTTTTGGATCAATCTCTTAAGGCAAAATGAATAAAAACAAAAATAAAGAAATAAGACCTCATTAAATTAGTAAAAGCTTTTGCATAGCAAAGGAAATCAGTGACAAAACAAAAAGATAACCTACAGGATGGGAGAAGATATTTGGAAATGATATGACCAATAAGGGATTTAAATGCATATTTACACAGCTCATTCAAATCAATATCAAAAATCCGATCCAATCCCCAAATGGGCAGAAGAACTGAACAGACATTTTTCCAAAGATGGCTTGCAGGTGGCTAGCTAACAGGCACATGAAAAGATGATCAACATCACTAAGTATCAGAGAAATGTAAATCAAACAAGGAGATATTACCTCACACCTTTAAGAAGGGTTATCATCAGGACTTCTCTGGTGGCTACTGATTAAGAATCCGGCTTGCAAATACCGGAACTGTGGGTTTGACCCCTGGTCAGGAAACTAAGATTCCACTTGCCACAAAGAAAGTAGCCTGCAACTACTGAAGCCTGCGTGCTCTGGAGCCTGTGTAACTCTAGAGAGCCCCTATGCCACAACTAAGACCCAATGCAGCTAAAGAAATAAATATTAAAAACTGTTATTGGAATAACTGGACATTCAAATGCAAAAACAAAACAAAAAAAGACTATCATCAAAACAACCACAAATAACAAGTGTTCAAAGATGCAGAGAAAGAAGAATCTTTGTACACTGCTGGTGAAAATGTAAACTGGTGGAAAATAGTATGGAGGTTCCTCAAAAAACTACAACTACCATGAGATTCAGTCATCCTACTCCTGCATATATATCCAAAGAAAACAAAAACACTAATTTGAAAAGATATATGTACCCCAGTGTTCACAGTGGCATTGCTTATAATAGCCAAGATATTGAAGCAATCCAAATGTCAATCAATAGATAAATGGATGAAGACTATGTGGTATATGTGTGTATAAAAAATGGAATGCTACTCAGGCATAAATAAGAATGAAAATTTTGTCATTTGCAACACAACATGGACAGACCTGGAAGGTACTGTGCTCACTGAAATAAGTTAAGACAGAGATGGACAAATACTGCATGCACTCATTCATATGTAAAATTCCACCCNCCGCTCCCCGCCCCCCTACAGGCCGGCGGTCTCACCTCTTCCCCTGGCTCCTCCTCCTTCCGCGGCCGCCGCCGCCGCAACCGTCACTTCCGCTCTGGCGCGACCATCTCTTCCGCATTGCGCCGCGGCCGAGGGGCGGAAGGCCCGCCCCCTTATCGGGGAAGGGGCGGGGCGTCGTGGAAGGTCCCGCCCCACTCCCTGACTGCCCTGCGGTCGCTTAGCCGTGAGCTTCCTGCCGCCTCCGCGCGCAGCGACCTTCGCTTCGGGCGGCGTGTTTCCCCAGGCGGCGGCTGCAGGTCCCACCGCTGAGGATGCCGGGAGAGCGAAGATGCGGCCTCCCCCGCCTCCCCTCGCGTGGTCTCCTCAGAGCTTACCGACCCTCCCCTAGGGTGCCGGGAAGGGACTCTGAGGAAAACTTCGGGGCGTGCCCCAGAAGGGTGTCAGGACCACCCCCCCGCCACCCGCACCGGCCTAACGGGCTCGGATTAGGCCTGGGGACAGCAGCACGCGGGACAAGCGGGCAGCGCCTGAAGAGCTGTCCATGGTGTCTCACGGCGTGTGGGTAGGTAGCAGGAGAAGAGCTGGTTGCCCGCTTTGGAACAGCTCTGTTCGCTGTGTTGGGATCAAGCAGAAGCCATGGCAGGCTTCTAGACCTAGGGCAGGCCTAAGTTTCGGGTTACGGGAAAGCTGAGCCACTGTTCTGGGAAATAAGATCATAAAAAATTTCAAAATTCCCGCCGACGGCAGAACTCAACCAATCAATATATTCCCAGTATCCTGGCCCAAGCCAATCAGGAAAAAGATGGAAATCCCCTAAGAAAGCCCGCACGTGCGCGCGCATAAACTAACCAATCACTGTCTGCCAACTCTTCTGTTGCACCATTTGAACCCGGCTAAATGTATGAATACTGCTGTAATCCAGAGCTAGGGGCCCTTGTCAGACTCCACTGTGCTGGATGAGACTTGAGCCCTAGCAATAAAACCGCTTTTTGCTCTTGCATTGCTGTGGACGTCTTATTCTCCCAGTTCTGGGGACTCGGATTCAGGGAAGAACATTTGGGGGCTCGTCCGGGATCCCTTAACTGGGAAGAATAACACCCGCCTGGCATAAGGGGTATCCTCACTAGGAGGAAAGGTATCCAAACGCCAGTGTCAGGTCTGGTCAGGGGACGAAGTGGTCGCCCCAGCTAGCGTAAGGCCGAGGCCCAGCAGACACGCTGGAAGGCAGCTGGCTTTGCAGGGGACAGAGAGAGAATCTCTCTCGATCCCGAATCAGGTGGGCAGTGGGCGCACTTGGGAAAGGTAACCTCGAGGGACAAGGCAGGTCAGGGGGCCCTACGAAGACCTAGTACTGTGTTCTTGGCCGATGTGTATCTGTCCTCTGTTCGTTGTATCTTTGTGAGTGCCGGCATTGTCTCTGCTTTCTGTGTGTTTGTCTTATCTCCTGTGTTTTACTCCGTAATCACGGGACAAGTAACTTCCACTCCTCTGTCTTTTATGACTGAACATTTTTCTGATTTTAAGAACCTATCAGTACGAGAGAAGAATATTTTGGGGAACTGACTTATCAATACTGGCCCTTCTCCACTAGTGACTTGTATAATTGGAAAACTCAAAGCCCTTCATTCGCAGAAAAACCCCAGGCCTGATTGATCTTTTAGAATCTATTCTTTTCACCCATAACCCCACTTGTGACGACTGTCAGCAGCTATTACAGGTGCTTTTCACCACAGAGGAACGAGAACAGATTTTGTCAGAAGCACGGAAAAATGTCCCAGGGGTGGACGGAAGGCCCACCATGCAACCCAACCTTGTTGAGGAGGGATTTCCTCTGATGCTACCCCACTGGGATTTTGAACGTGCTGAAGGTAGGGATATCTTTTTTGGGTGTTAGTTCTAAAAGATCTTGTAGGTCTTCATAAAACCGTTCAACTTCAGCTTNAGAGGGTGTTTGCTATGACCAGTGCATTTTCTTGGCAAAACTCTATTAGTCTTTGCCCTGCTTCATTCCACATTCCAAGGCCAAATTTGCCTGTTACTCCAGGTGTTTCTGGACTTCCTACTTTAGCATTCCAGTCCCCTATAATGAAAAGGACATCTTTTTGGGGTGTTAGTTCTAAAAGGTCTTGTAGGTCTTCATAAAACCGTTCAACTTCAGCTTTTTCAGCATTACTGGTTGGGGCATAGACTTGGATAACTGTGATACTGAATGGTTTGCCTCGGAGACAAACAGAGATCATTCTGTCGTTTTTGAGATTGCATCCAAGTACTGCATTTCGGACTCTTTTGTTGACCATGATGGCTACTCCATTTCTTCTGAGGGATTCCTGCCCGCAGTAGTAGATATAATGGTCATCTGAGTTAAATTCACCTATTCCAGTCCATTTTAGTTCACTGATTCCTAGAATGTCGACGTTCACCCTTGCCATCTCTTGTTTGACCACTTCCAATTTGCCTTGATTCATGGACCTGACATTCCAGGTTCCTATGCAATATTGCTCTTTACAGCAATTAATGGGATGATGGGATAATGAAATACTATTGAATTAATTATATTTCAATTAATGAAATAATATTGATACATTAACTGAAGCCCATACTCTATTCATATCTCTTTCATTTTTACCTAATATCTTTTTTCTGATCTGTGGTCCCAGCCAGGAAGCCATATTTTGTTTATTTGTTTTATATCCTTAAGCTCCTTGGTTATAACAGTTTTCTCAAATTTGCCTCATTAAGACCTTTACAATTTTGAGGAGTATAGGTCAAGTATTTTAAAGGAAGCCCATCTATTAGAATTTGTCTGATTATTTTTCTCATGATTAGATTGGAGTTATTGGTTTAGAGAAGTGTCACACGAGTGTATGTTCCTCGATTCTTTGTCTCGTCACAGCAAAGATTTGGAGTGACAGACATTAAGGCCCTCTCTGAGTGTCACAGCTCTCAGGTCTTGGATAGACCGTGTTATAGCTCTCAGGTCTCAAATGGACCGTGTTATAGNCTGGGTGTTCATTGGAAGGACTGATGTTGAAGCTGAAACTCCAATACTTTGGCCACCTGATGCAAAGAGCTGACTCACTTGAAAAGACACTGATGCTGGGAAATATTGAGGGCAGGAGGAGAAGGGGACGATAAGAGGATGAGATGGTTGGATGGCATCACCGACTAACGGACATGGGTTTGAGTAAACTCCGGGAGCAGGTGATGGACAGGGAGGCCTGGTGTGCTGCAGTCCATGGGGTCACAAAGAGTCAGACGTGACTGAGTGACTGAACTGAACTGATATGGAGTATAATCCATAAAAACATCAAATCACTATGTTGTACACTTAAAACTAATACAATATTGTAATTCAATTGCAGTTCAATTCAAAAGAAAATAAAACTCTCAAAAAGAATAAAAAACTGTTGTCATTATTTTCCATATGTAGGGGAACAAAATATGACTTTGGTACCTCTATGAATCAGCTGTCTTATGATGGAAGGGATAGTATTTATAATAATCTAAAGTATCAAATAAAGGGCTTCCCTGGTGGCTCAGATGGTAAAGAATCACCTGCAACGCGCGATACCTGGGTTCAATCCCTGGGTTGGGAAGATCCCCTGGAGAAGGGGCATGGCGACCCACTCCAGTATTCTTGCCTAGAGAATCCCCATGGACAGAGGAGCCTGGCGGGCCACAGTCCATGGGGTTGCAAAGAGTCGGACACAACTGAGTGGCTAAGCACAAAGCATCAAAGTTTGTTTTTAATTAAGAATATCTAGCAGAGTAACTTACAGTTATCCCTAGCATTGGTAGTGACATGTTGATAACTTCATTTGCTGTATCTGAATTCGTTACTGTTATAGTTTTAGACTGTGGAGAAAAAAAGAAATACAGATATAAATAAAGGATTTTAAACCAGGGGAACAAATAATTATTGTCAAATGATTATCCACAGGCAAATCTTGATTTCAAGTGTTGACAAAGTACCACTTAGGTAGAACACAAATCCTTGATTATAATTTATTTTCATTCAATTTTTACATTATTCCTTTTAATAAAACATCTCTTCTTAAAATATGGCCCAAAATATGCGACCTTCAGCCAGAAAGAAAAAGAATAAATATAGTTCAGAGAGATTACCACTCTCGAAGCCAAACAAAAAAGTCAGAGAGGCTGGTCCTCTGCATCATGTCTATGAGTATTTCCATAAAGCAACATGTAATAAAAAAGGGAGAACATTAAACTATTTTCCATTTTTTTCTGAGCACTGGTTTCATAGTATGGGTTTTCATTTGTTTGTATGGTAAAAAATCAGTTTAGATAAAATCAGAATAAGAACTGGTGACAAAATTTAAAGTTTGGAATTAAAAGCACTATTTGTTGAGCACTTTCTGTATGTCAGGCACTGTGGCTGCTGAGACTTTCACTGCTGAAATCTGAAGAGGCCTTAAAACCAAAGAGTCTGGCAAATAAACTGAACATTTTAGAAAACTCAATTCTGTTACCAACTCTGCTACTGAATAGAGTATCTATAATATCCCTGTGTTGAATGCTCAACTACACTCAGAGATTACTGCTTAAAAATAAATAGTTCTCAACAAGAGAAATAGAATTAATGAGATTACCTATAGAATTCACTGAATTATAAGACATTATTTAAAAATAAGACAATGCTATGCTATCAAAAAAGAAATAAATATTGGGAGTTTGGGATTGACACACACACACTGCTATATTTAAAACAGATAACCAACAAGGACCTACTATATAGCACAAGGGACTCTGCTCAATACTCTTTAATAAACTAAGAGGGAAAAGAATTTGAAAAAGTATAGATACATGTGTTATGTAAACTGAATCACTTTGCTATACACTTGAAACTAGCACAACATTGTTAAATCAATCAACTATACTCCATTATAAAATAAACATTAAAAAAGAAGCATTTGCTATGCACATAGGTAGATTTTACATATTCTAATTATCAGATAAATAAGCAGTTAGTGCTGTGTCTCTGATGAGGCTTAAATGGCACAAATAAGTGAAATAAATGGAAACAGAATGATCTAAAAATAAAGCTAAGTGAAATCCACTGATAACTCATCACTTAACTATCATTGTATTTATTCCCTATAAATACAATAACAAATTGCTTCTGAAATTTGTTTACTGATTTCAAACTGCGTTCCTTATAGTTTCGAGGATTAAGCAAAAGTATCAGAAATGAACAGGGAAAGCTCAGTGTTTGTCCTCCACCAGAAAGATCTATCCTATAATACTAATAATCACCCCCAAAGTATTGGTTTCTAAAATAATGATTTTTCTTAATATTAGGTTCAAATACTAATTATAGGATTTTTTTTTCTTGCATGCATCTCTGGTAGAAAAAACAAATGAATTTTTAGCAGATACATGTTCTTTGGCTAGTAAATAAAAACAATAGTGACTTGAGCATGTGGCTATTTTCCCCCACATTAGCAAAATTCACTAACAAGTTGTGCATAATTAAAGGCCAAGGATAATGAATGCCTCTCATACATGCACTCCTATTTGGGGGAAATCACTCTGGAAGCAGGGCTCCCTGTAAGGAGACTCTTGCCATGAAGCAACTTCAGAGAGCAAAAGACAGTGTGTCAGTCATATCATCATGAACTTAAGCAGGGTACAAGTGGTAAAACAGAGCTGCTGAGAAGTGTGATAATCTACAGTATCATAAAAATGCTCATTTCTATTTTGTGCATCATCAATAACATCTTGGACTATATTTCAGTCATAAAATTGCATATAACACCTAGGGCTAAACAAACTTAATTTTTATTTTGACCAAAATGATAAAAACTGTGCTGATTCATTAAAAATGTTATCTCTCTCAGCTCATCCATTTATTAACCTGAGGAATTCAATACCTAAAAACTCAAAGAATGAAGAACTTTCCAAAACTCACTCTCAAGAAGTGACAGGTTGGAAAAATTGCTTAATACTAATAGGAAATATCTCCTTGTGGAAATGTCTTTACTACGAGCCTCTGTGGCTTTTACTGAAAAGATCCAGAGGGAGGACAGAGACATCTGACAGGCAATAATCTTACCAAGTGTAAATGTTAAATACTGAGTTAATATAAATTTCTCTTGCTTCATTTTCTCTAGGGTTACTTCTCATATGTACAACAAAGATACCCAGGAAAATATACTTTCTCACAATGTATTTTTCCAAACCCCTACCTTCCAAAGCACATGCCCAGTCTGTCTGTCTGCCTACCTGTCTTTCTTTCTATCCAGGTGTTCTGCCTTATGCAGGGACTTAGAATTTATTTTTCTGACTTAGAAACACTTACATAGGCACAATTCCCAATGTCCTTGGCGAAGATTTTGAGGGGAATGCTCTTCGGGTAGTCCTTCTCTTTCTCTAGATTGATGTATCTAATCAAACGCAACAACAACCCAAAACAACACTGAGTCAGATGGATTTTGCTAATGGCTTATTTTTAAAGCATTCTATTTTGCTAATATTTTCAATATATTTATGTGCTATTTTTAAAAAGACAGATGGAAAGACTCAGCAAAGTCAGATTACATTATGGGTTGGAAGAGAATTAAAAAAAAAAACAACATTTCTCAGGACATTAGGCATAGGCACAAAGGAGAACAGAGGAGATCCATTTCAAAAGAGGTTTGGGAGGCATCTTTTGGTGATGTTTTTATCCTCAACACTTCTCTACATTTTCTAGACTGTCCACTTAGCACTTATCTTAGTGATAAGTACAGGAGCATATATACTACTTTACTAGACCAAACTGAAACAATGGGCTTTTACTTCTCATTGAGCTATACACCTTGGTTTTCTCCATGCTTGGGAAGGGAGAGCAGAGAGGAAGGACAGAAGGACTATGGGAATAAAAGACGAGCCTCAATTGATCACTTTAATCCATATGCTCAAAGGTTGGGATAATAATTCAATTTTGAGGGCTCAGCACAAAACCTCTATGTATGGAAATGGAAACAATACATGCTTTAAGGAAACTGTTAGCTCCAAATGGTAGGCTGGGAACACAAAGAAATGGGAAAGATTATTGATTAATTTCTGTCTAGAATGATCTAACCAGAGCTCAACATTCTCCTTCCTAGTAAGAAAGAAATACACGTAATCAGAGAACATTACTTACAGTAAGCAGTACCTGATGTACAGTTTAAACAGCTTATTTTGAGGACAAATGAACAATTTCTATTAAGGTGAAGGGGGACAGTTTGGGGCACATTCTTGCAGACAAAACTTTAATTCATTTAATTCATTAAGGTGTAACTATACTTTACAGAATTAGAAAATATATACTAAAAAAATAAAATACCTTTGAAGGAGAGAGAGCCATTTTTCCTTCTGTTCTGGAGAACTGCAATAAGAAAATGGGAGAAAAAATTAAACTACGCAAAATACTTACTTAAACTTATTTAATTCAGATGAAGTACCAACAGCCTGTTACTGATGTGGGCCCACATGACTGCAACCTTGGCATAACTGTGTCCTAAAGACCCCTGACGTGAAAATGGCTATTAAGAAGAACTATACAGTCAAGCATAGTTTTATTAAAACCTCTTGGATGGATCCAAGACAGGCCCACTACTTTACTTCATGGCTCTTTTACAAGTGGTATACTGATAGTGGAAAAGGTAACTTATTGGGAATTCAAACACCTGGTTTCAAAAATACATGCAATATGTATCATTATGGGCAAATCACATGACAATCACATGACATGACATGACAGCTTCAACATCCACATCTGTAAAACTGGAGTAATTATCTCATAGTGTTTCTGTAGTTTTCAGTGCCATGCAAATAAAAAATATGTTTCTTTTGAGATTTAAGAAATTAAGGAGAAATTTGGCATATTGATAGAAATATCTTGGCCCAGAAACCAGTTTATTGTCAGCAAAAGAAACATTTATTTCTCTATACATACTGCAGGACTAAAATTTAGCCAATGAATTAATAAAAAATTTATTTTTAATTACTCTAATCATCTAAGATCAATTCATTTATAACAAATAACTATTAATTTTCCTGCTGAAGTCACTGCTGTATTTAATTCTTAAAGTTAAAAATAACATTTATTTCTATATGGTCTTGTTACTCATTAGCTCTTAAAATCACATTTCTAACCTTCTCAAATAAGCTGGAAACACTAGTTATTTTCTTCTTCCAGAAAAATACACTTAACAAACATTTGTAATGTTTCTTTGTTGCTTAGCAATTTTCCCCATAAGTAATCTCCCAGAATTGGTCATCCCAAAGTGCACTGTATCTCTTTTGCCATTGACTAATTTCATCTTTCATAATGCTTATAATCTTTTATGCCTTCTTTCATAAACAGAAGATTTTCTAGGTTCATTAATGTCAAATACTGCAATTTAGCAAAAATCTATGTTGAAAAAAAGGGTGCATTTTCTTTAGACTTTTAAACTTTTTTCAAAGCAATTAAAGAAAATCACCCCTTTAAACACATAGTAATTTTTTAAACTTTTTTTGGCATTTTTTTAAACTTCTAATTGACATGTAAGATACATAAACTGTACAATGCTTAAAAGTACAGTTTGAAAATTTTTCACAAATTGAACATACCCATGTGACTCACACCCATATTTCACAGAAAACCACCTTGTCATGTGTCCCTGTGTTCATCTTCAGGCACTAGTTCCCACTATCTTGACTTCTAACAAAACAGAACAGTTTTGTTTGTTTGAGTACTTCTTATAAATGTAACTATATAGTATGTGCTATTTTGTGCATGGCTTCTTTCATTTAGCATTATATTTGTGAGACAGCCATATTATATGCGGTTTTAGCTTGTTCATTCTCATTGCTGTACAGGGTTCCATTGTTTGAATATGCAGCACACAATTACTCAAAAGGAAAACTTTTAAGTGCATCAGGTTAACTGAAATTGATTTGGTAATCTTGTAGTTCCCCTCTCTCTTGCTCCAGGCAAGAATCCAGGACTTCTCTTTCCTTAGTGATTCTTAATCTCAGGCACGTTTATAGAACTAAAAACAGAAGTACTCCAAAATCAAGGTTAGCTCTGAGTTTAATAAGCACCTATGATAAGAGCCAGGAGAGAAGAAAGTGGTATATCTTAGTGAAAGAAAAAGGGTAAGACAGGACAGAGTCCCTTAAACCTGGGAGGAGACANGAGGACAATCACCAGAGGGTGATATATGAGCAGCTACTACTAAGCCTCTTCAGTCGTGTCTGACTCTGTGTGACCCCATAGACGACAGCCCACCAGGCTCCCCCGTCCCTGGGATTCTCCAGGCAAGAACACTGGAGTGGGTTGCCATGTTCTTCTCCAACGCATGAAAGTGAAAAGTGAAAGTGAAGTCGCTCAGTCATGGCCAACTCTTAGCGACCCCATAGACTGCAGCCTAGCAGGCTCCTCCGTCCATGGGATTTTCTAAGCAAAGAGTACTGGAGTGGGCTCCCATTGCCTTCTCCTATATAAGCAGAGCGGGACCCAAAACCAAAGCAGAACACCAGGGGCTGTGTGACCAAAGAATAGAAAGGGAATGGGATCCAGCAGTCACAGGTGCATTGAATTAAATAGCTACATTTAGCCTGAGACTATAGACATAGGGGTCGGAGAAGGCAATGGCATACTTCAACAAAACAGAAACTAACCCTATACATTAGCAAACAGGCCATACCAAGCCCATAGACACCCCAAAACACACTACTCTGTACAGCACTTTCCTTCAGAGAGATGAGATCCAGCTCCATCCATCAGAACACAAGCACAAATCCCACCAAACAGGAAGCTTTCACGAGGTACTGGCCCAACCCCACCTATGGGGGACAGACTCCACAATTAAGAAGAAATATGATCTTCCAGCCTGAAGAAATGAGATCCCAAACACAGTAAACTAAACAAAATTAAAAGACAGAGAAACATGCAGCAGATGAAGAAACATGGTAAAAAACAAACAAGACCAAACAAAGAGGAAATAGGCAGTCTACACGAAAAAAAATTCAGAATAGTTATAGTAAAGATGATCCAAAAACTTAAAAATAAAATGGAAGCACAGATAAATAGACTGGAGGCACAAATGAAGATACTAGAGATGTTTAACAAGGATCTAGAAGAATTAAAGAAAAAACAATCATCAATGAACAAAAAAATAACAGGTTAAAAATACACTAGAAGAAACCAATATCAGAGTAACTGAGACAGAAGAATGGACAAGCGAGCAGCAATATAGAATGGTGGCAATAACAGAAGCAGAGCAGAATTTTTAAAAAGAATTTTAAAAAATGAGAACAGTCTCAGAGACCTCTGGGACAACATTAAGCATAACACGAGACTCATAGATGTCCCACCCAGAAAACGAAGGAAAGGGTATGAGGAAATATTTGAGCAGATTATAGTAAAAAAAAAAAAAAAAAAACTTCCCCAACATTGGAAAGGAAAAGCCACCCAAGTTCAGGAAGCCTAGAAAGTACCATATAGGATAAACCCAAGGAGAAATACACCGGGGCATATATTAAACAAACTAAAAGAGTTAAACACAATTAACAAATCTTTTTTTTAATGTAGTACAGCAACAAATAGCATATAAGAGGATCCTAATAAGGTCAACAGCTGAACTTTCAACAGGANGGTTCCATTAAAGAAGAAAATTTGATTTCCTAAAAGCCTGGCTAAATAGGGGCCTAAGGTAGATTTTAATTTGATCTATACATAAACAGGCTTTTGTGGCATACCTGAATTTGTAGAATAAGATTCATATTAGGTACCTAAATTAAAATATTATTCTGATTCCTCTTATAGATAGATCATTGCCAGATTTAAATATTTTCATTATCTTCTGAATAATGTTCCCATTTTATTGTACTGTTCCCACCTCATTATTGTATTTGTCTTAAANTTTGTAGAATAAGATTTATATTAGGTACCTAAATTAAAATATTATTCTGATTCCTCTTATAGATAGATCATTGCCAGATTTAAATATTTTCATTATCTTCTGAATAATGTTCCCATTTTATTGTACTGTTCCCACCTCATTATTGTATTTGTCTTAAACCCAAGGAGAAGTTCCTATTTTTCTGACAGAGATAGACCCTAGTGTGAATAGCATCCAAATAGTGAATAAGTGTCCAAACAGTGATAGAGGTAAGAAATTCCTTTTAGTCTGTTTCAAGATGTGGCATCTACACCACTTCCCAAGGTAAATCATGGAAAATTCACATCTATTGACCACTCTTCCCCCAATTGGACTTCATTGGGAATTTCTTAGTGATTCTGACAGTTGATGTCAGTCTTTGATTTCAAAACTATTAGTCTACATTTTTGTTAGAGTGACTGGCTATGAAAGACTGCTTCTTGAGCTGCTAGCCCAAAAGCATTTTAAAGCGATCATGAACTAGATTTTCTTAATATTTATTTATATAAATGATTTCTGATGTTCTTTACTCTTTGGATCATTTCACTTCGGGCNTAGAGTGACTGGCTATGAAAGACTGCTTCTTGAGCTGCTAGCCCAAAAGCATTTTAAAGCGATCATGAACTAGATTTTCTTAATATTTATTTATATAAATGATTTCTGATGTTCTTTACTCTTTGGTAAAGATCCAAGCCACTTCCTTGGATCATTTCACTTCGGGCTGAAAAATTTCTGTTAGCATTTTTGTTTTTGTAGTACAATTCTGCTGGCAATAAATTCTTAAGACTTAAAAAATTTTTTATTTCTCTTTCACTTTTGAAGGATATTTTTGCTAGATATAATATTTTAGGTTGCAAGCTTTTTCTTTAAATACCTATTTTTTTTTAAATTGAAGCATACTTGAATTTAAATTGAATTCCATTTAACATGTTACAGAAAAATCCAAATGAACTTTTTGGCCAACTCAGTATTATATCTGCTTTAGGTGTACAACATAATGACTGTTTTATCCCATTAAAAGCTACTGTATTAATTATAATCCCCTGTGCTGTCAATATATCCTTGTTTCTTATCTGTTTTATCCATAGCACTTTGTATCTCTTAATCCCATAGCCATAATGTGTGCCTCCCCACCTCTCTCTCCCTGCTGGTAACCACTACTTTATTTTCTGTTATCTTTGAGTCTATTTCTGCTTTTGTATTTCCAATCATTTGTTTTAATTTCTTGATTCCATGTATAAGTTATATTATACAATATTTTATCTTTTGCTGACATATATCACTAAGCATAATATTCTGAAGGTTCATTCATGTTGCTACAGATGACAGAAGTTCATTCTTTTTTATGTCTTAATAATACTCCATCCTGTGTGCGTGTATATATGTACCGTATCTTTATCCATTCGTCTGTTCATGGACACTTGGGTTGCTTCCGTATCTTGACTCTTATAATGACACTATAAACACTGGGTACATGAATCTTTTTGAATTAGTGTTTTGGCTTTTTTTCTGAAGGTACATCCAGGAGTAGAACTGCTGGATGCTATAGCAATTCTCTTTTTAGTTTTTTTTGAAGAGCCTCCATACTGTTTTCCACAATGGCTGTACCAGTTTATTTTCAACAGAGTACGAGGGTTTCCTTTTATCTACATCCTTGAAAACATTTGTTCTTGTTGATGACTGTTGATGACAGCCATTCTGAAAAGTGTGAGGTGATATCCCATTATTGTTTTGATTTACATTTCTCTGACAATTAGCTAGGCTGAACATCTTTTCATACGCTGTTAGCTAGCCATCTGAAAGTCATCTTTAGAAAAGTGTCTATTCAGGTCTTCTGCCAATTTTGGACTGTTTGCTTTTTGATACTGAATTGTATGAACTGTTTAAATAATTTAGATATCATCCCTTTGTTGAACACATTATTTGCAAATATCTTCTTGCATTCTGTAGGTTGTCTTTTTGTTTTGTCAGTGGTAATGGCTTTTGTTTTGCTATGTAAGGGCTTTTTAGTTTAAGGGCGTTACTTTATTTTTGCTTTTATTTTGCCTTAGGAGACAGAGCCAAAAAAATATTGTTACTGTTTATGTCAAAGACTGTTCTGCCTATGTTTTCATCTATGAATTTCATGGTTTCTGGTCTTACATTTAGGCCTCTAATCCATTTTGTCTTTATTTTTGTATACAGCATGAAGGGATGTTCTGACCTCATTGTTTTACACATAGATGTACAGTTTTCCTAGTACCATTTGTTGAAGAGACTTTAATCTTTCCATTGTATATTCTTGTCTCCTTTGTAGTAGATTAATTGACTGAAAGCGTGTGGGTTTATTTCTGGGCTCACTATTCTATTCCATAGATCTATGTATCTGTTTTTGGGCCAGGCCCATGCTGTTTTGATTATTGTAGCTTTGTAGTATAATTTGGAGTCTGGGAGGGTAATATCTCTAGCTTTGTTCTTATTTTCTCAAGATTGCTTTGGCAATTCAGGGTCTTTTGTACTTCTGTATGAATATCAGGATTATTTGTTCACTTCTGTGAAACCACTTTAACAGTATTAATTCACTAATTGAAGAGCATGGGAGATCTTTCCATTTCCTTGTATCAACTTCAATTTCCTTTAATGTTTTATAGTTTTCAGTGTATAGGTCTCTCACCTCCAAGGTTATTCTTTTTGATATGATTTTAAATGGGATTGTTTTCTTGCTTTCTCTTTCTGATAGTTCAGTACCTGCATATAGAAAAGCAACAGATTTATGTATATTAATCTCATATCCCACAACTTTGCTGAATTCATTAGTTCTAATAATTTTGGGTGGAGACTTTAGGGTTTTCTATACATAGTATATTGTCATCTGCAAATAGTTACAGTTTTACTTCTGCTCTTCCACTTTGGATGCCTTTCATTTCTTTTTCTTGTCTGATTGCATGTTAAATAGAAATGGTAAGAGTGGGCATCTCTGATTTTCTTTTTAATTTAGAGGAAAGGCTTTCAGCTTCTCACTGTTGAACATATTAGTTCTGGGTTTATAAAAATGTTTTTCATTATGCTGAGATATATTCCCTCTAATCCAACTTTAATAAGAGTTTTTTTTTTTTATCATGAATGGATGTTGAATTCTGACAAATACGCTTTCTGTGTCTTGACACAGAAAGGATTTTTATCCTTCCATTTGTTAATGTGACATATCACACTGATTGATTTGCAAATTCTGAAATGTCCTTGTGTCCCTGAATAAATCCTACTTCATCATGGTGTATGGTTCTTTCTATATACTGCTGGTTCCATTTGCTAATATGTTGTTAAGGGTTTTTGCATGTATATTCATCAAAGATATTGGCCTCTAATTTTTTTGGAGCATCTTTGTCTGGTTTTGGCATTAGGGTAATGGTACTTTCAGAGAATGAGTTTGGGAGTGTCTCCTTCAATTTTTTTGGAGAGTTTGAGAAAGACAGATGTTAACTTTCCTTTATATATTTTGGGAGAATTTTTCCTGTGAAGCCAGAATTTCCCTGTGAATTCCTAGACTTCTGTTTGCTAGCAATTTTAAAAAAATAACACATTCTATGTCAGTACTAGTGATTGGTCTGTTCAAACTGTTTGTTTACTCCTAATACAATGGTAGCAGATTTTGTTAGAAATTTGTCTATCTCTTCTATGTTGTCCAATTTGTTTGCATACGATTGTTCACAGAATTCACTGATGATTTTTGTATCTCCATGGCATAGGGCTTCCCTGGTGGCTCAGAGGTTAAAGCATCTGCTTGCAATGCGGGAGACCTGGGNAAATTTGTCTATCTCTTCTATGTTGTCCAATTTGTTTGCATACGATTGTTCACAGAATTCACTGATGATTTTTGTATCTCCATGGCATAGGGCTTCCCTGGTGGCTCAGAGGTTAAAGCATCTGCTTGCAATGCGGGAGACCTGGGTTTGATCCCTGGGTTGGGAAGCTCCCCTGGAGAAGGAAATGGCAACCCACTCCAGTATTCTTGCCTGGAAATTCCCTTGGAGAGAGGAGCCTAGTAAGTTACAGTCCACAGGGTCGCAAAGAGTTGGACACGACTGAGCCACTTCACTTTCATACTTTCATGGCATTGGTTGTTATTTCTCCTCTTTCATTTCTTTTATTTCCTTGGGTCCTCTCCCTTTTCTTCCTGGGGAACCTCATTAAAGGTTTATCGATTCTATTTATCTTTTCATAAAACCAGCTCATGGTTTCATTGATCTTTTCTATTTTTTTTTGGGGGGGGGG
>SJYV01026023.1:44307-64275 GCA_006410875.1 Neotragus pygmaeus | reverse complement strand
GGGGAGGGACTCTATTTTATTTGTTTCCTTTCTGATCCTTACTATTTCTTTCCTTCTGCTGACTTTGGGGCTTGGCTTATTTTTCCTTTTCTATTCCTTTAGATGGCAGGATAGGTTGTATTAGAGATTTTTCTTGTTTCTTGAGGAAGGCCTGTACTGCTATAAGCTTTCCTCTTACGAGATGCTTTTGCAACAGGAGTGCTGTTTCCACTGTTATTTTTTCTCAAGGTATTTTCTCATTTCTTCTTTCATTTTATCATTGACCCACTGGATTTTCAGTAGCATGTTGTTTAGTCACCAAGTATTTGTGCTTGTCATGTTCTTCTGGCTATAACTTGCTGTAATTATTTTCCAGTCAATATTGGAAAAGATGCTTGCTATAATTTCTATCCTATTAAATTTGTTTACACTTGTTTTCTGGCCTAGTATGTGATATATCCTGGAGAATGTTCCATGTACACTTGAATAGAATGTGTATTCTGCTGGTTTTGGTTGGAGTGTGCTGCAGCTATCTAAAAAGTCCACATAGTTTAGTATGCCATTTAAGGTCATTGTTGCTTTAATGATTTTCTGTCTGGATGATCTGTCTGTTGAGGTAAGTGGGGTATTAACATCCCTTACTATTACTGTATTAATAACATTATTGTCAGTTTCTCCATTTATGTCTTTTAATATTTGCTTTACATGTTCAGGTGCTCCTGTACTGAGAGCATATATGTTAATGAGTATAGTATGCTCTACTTGCATTGGTCCTTGTTTTATAAAATAATGCTCTTTTATTTTGTCTAAGTATTACTACTCCAGCTTTCTTGTCTTTTCCATTTATATGAAATACGAAATACCTTTTCCATGTCGTCACTTTCAGCCTGCGTGTCTTTAGTTCTGAAGTGAGTCTCTTATAGGCAGCATATTGGTGGTGGTTTTTTTTTTTTAATCCAATCAGCCATCCTATGTCTGTTTGGCACATTTAGTCCAGTGACATTTAAGGTAATTATTGAAAGGTGTGTACTCATTGCCATTTTATTATTCTTTTCTGGTTGTTTTTGTAGTTCTTCTCTTATCATTTCTTCTTTTTTGGTTTCTTCCCTTGTGGTTTCATGATTACCTTTAGTAGCATGCTTGTGCTCCTTCCTTTTTACTTTTTAAGTACCAATTATAGGTTTTTGATTTGTGGTTATCATGGGGTTCATATATGTTGACCTACATCTACTTGTTTTAAGCTGTAGTCATTTAAGTTGAAACACATTCTAAAAGATCTATATTTTTTATCCCCCTCTCTGACATTTTCTGCTTTTGATGTCATATTTTACATTTTCATGTTATCCCTTAACTATTTATTTGTAGTTATAATAGCTACTTTTACAATTGTCTTTTTATCTTCATACTAGCTCACTTAAGGGGCTTCCCTGGTGGCTCAGAGGTTAAAGTGTCTGCCTGTAATGTGGGAGACCTGGGTTTGATCCCTGGGTCGGGAAGATCACCTAGAGAAGGAAATTCAGTCTCTACTATGTACTTTCTTAGTGGGATTTTCCCTTTCCTATAGATTCTTACCTATTTTCCATTTAGAGAAAGTTATTTAATTATTTTAGGGTAGGTTTAATATGGATGAACTCTCAGTTTTTGCCTTCTCAGAGAAGTCCTTTATCTCTTTTTTGACTCCAATGATAATCTTGCTATCACAGGTTGCAAGTTATTCCCCTTTAGCACTTTGAACACATCATGTCACTGCTTTCTGTCCTATTTAGGATCTTCCTTGCTTCCTGTACCTGGGTATCTGTTACTCTCTACAAGTTTGGCAAGTTTTCCACCATAATTTCATGAAATATTGAGTTTCAATTTCTCCCTCTCTTCTCCTTTTGGGTTACCTATAATGTTAATGTTGGTAAGCTTAATTAATGTTATTCCAGAGTTCTCTTAAACTCTTTTCATTTAAACATTTTTTCTGCTCGGATCAGGTGTTTATTATTCTGTTTTCCAGATCACACAGTGTGCTATTCTTTCGAGTGTATTTTTAAATTTTAGTTGTTGAAGTCTTCATTTTTAACTGAGTCCTCTTTNACATTTTTTCTGCTCGGATCAGGTGTTTATTATTCTGTTTTCCAGATCACACAGTGTGCTATTCTTTCGAGTGTATTTTTAAATTTTAGTTGTTGAAGTCTTCATTTTTAACTGAGTCCTCTTTTATTTTCTAGTTTCTTGTTAAAATTTTTCACTGTGTTCATCTATTTTCCCTAATTAAGTTAATATTTTTACTATAAATGCTTTGAATTTTTTGTCTGATAAACAGTTTATTTCATTACATATTTCTCTTGGGTTTTCTCTTACTTCAACTGAAATCAGTTCCTCTGCCTTTTTCATTATGCTTAACATTTTTGGCCTCTGTGTATTTTGGTGAAACACTTACCTATTACATTCTTGAAACGGTGTACTTAGGTGGGAACATCCCTATACAGACTATGTGTGCCCAGTGCCATTGGTGGCAGAGCTGGATTTGATGTAGATGAAAGTCAGACGTTTCCTCAGTGTGTGCCAGCAGCAATAGCCTTGGTAGTGGATGTAGCTGGAAATGGATAGGTTAGAGCTGAAGCTACTTGTGAGGCAGGACTTCCTCTCTCCTCAATGGATCTCAAATTGCTACAGCAGAAGCCCTGAGATTCAGGCCTGAGCTGGCTCTGTTCCTGTTAAGTGTGTGCTTTCACTTCTCTAAGTACTGGAACCTTTGTTCCAGAGTAGGGCTGTGCTGATGCAAGGGGGCTCATGGGGGTTCTTGGTTCATGTCAGCCTCAGACAGACATCTGAGCTGTCTCTGATCTGCTGACTGTGAAAGAATCTGCAATTGTTTCCCTCACTTTGCTCACAGGCAGCTGTGGGTCTGAGTCCCTTTTGTCCTCCCTCCTGTGCTGCCTCTACCCTGATGTCCTGTACTGCAGGACAGGCAGGCTCTGTGTGAACTCTCCATATACTGTGGCATGAGCTGTAATGAATCAGGTGTCATCAGAGTTCTGGTCTGCATCTGATGTACTCCTTAAGCAAGCACCAACAATGGCCACTGCTATCCCACCTAAACATCACCTCAGCACCAAGTCACCTTTGGTCAGAACCAAGTTCTGTTCCTAGTCATGGCAGCTCTTGGTCCAGTGGGGAGTTGTAACTGGAGGAAGCAGGGCTTGAGCATTTCTCCACCAGGCCCAAATCATGCACCACTGAGGTGGTCAGGGAAAAAGAGCTGCCCCTAGAGCAATCCTCCATCAGCCTTCTCCACTTTGCCTCAGGGGCAAGCCAGCTTATGAGTGTGTATGTGCATTTCTGTGTATGAGTGAGTGTGTACACGCATGCAAGCAGAGTCCACGTTTTCCACAGCCTTCTTGTTAGTTCCAGCAGTTCCCCAACCATCCAAGAGGGCTGGTATCCCCTGTGTAGGATGCCAGGAGTGGCATGCCCAATCTGTGGTTTGAACTGCTCACTCCCCAGGGCGTCTCTGCCTGTGTAATCTCCCTTTTGTTCTGAAGATACTCCTGGTGGCAAGCTCCCAGCCTGATCACTTTTCTTCCTGATTACGTGTGGATCTTTCTTACAGCCTTGATTGTACAGGGGTCTTTCTGCCAGTTTTCAGTGAGAATCATTCCACATGTAGATGTGGAATAATCTACATGGGGGAAGGTAAGTTCCACATCCTCCTACTCTGCCACTTTGATCAGTCTTGAGTCTTTAAACACTCTTAAAGATGCTATTCCAGTGGTCTCTGAAACACCCATAATTTCTGATGAGAAAATCACAGTGATGCAAACTGTTGTTCTACTGTATGTAATGTGTTGTTTTTCTCTGGTTGCTTTCATGATTTTCTCTTATATTTGGTTTATAGCAGTTTGTCTACAAATAAATAGGTAAAGTTTTATTCATATTACTCCCATTTAGGGTTCATAGAGCTCACTGAATCTGTACATATATGTCTTTCACCAAATTTTGGAGATTTTCAAATCATTATTTCTAAAATATTTGTTCTGCTGCATTCCTTCTCTCTCCTTTCTGGAATTCCCATTACATGTATATTATACATTTTGGCTTTCCTCCAAGTCTCTGATGCATTTTTGATTAAAAATCTTTTTTCCTCTCTTTCTCAGATTGGATAATCTCTGTTGATATACTTTCAAATTCACTGACTTATTTCTCTTTCATTTCCATTTTGCAACTAAAGCCACAGAGAGAATTTTTAAACATTTAAGATATTATACTTTTTAGTTCTAGAATTTTCATTTGGCTTTTGAAGAATATTTTCTATTTCTCTCTAAGATTTCCTATCTTTTCACTCATTTCAATTGGCTTTTTATTTTACCTACCGAGCGTAGTTGTAAGAGTTGCTTGTAAGTTCTTTTATAGCAATTCCAACTAATAGATCATCTCATGATTGGCTTCTATTTATTATCTTTTTCCTTTCTAGATACTTCATAGGTTAAAAAACTTCAGATAATACTCTAGACATTATAAATATCTTATTCTGGAGACTCTGAGTTTTGTTATATTTGCAAAATAATGTCACTGTCTTAACAGACAACTCATTTTATTAGATTCAAGCTGAAAACCCCACCTCTCCTGTGTTCAGCAGCAACTCAGGACAAGTCTTTCAGCCTTAGCTTGAAGCTGCTTTAAGTCTGTTCCATGCATATGTGGTTNGTCTTAACAGACAACTCATTTTATTAGATTCAAGCTGAAAACCCCACCTCTCCTGTGTTCAGCAGCAACTCAGGACAAGTCTTTCAGCCTTAGCTTGAAGCTGCTTTAAGTCTGTTCCATGCATATGTGGTTTAGCATTCAGCTGGGCAGAGTCTAAATAGAAAATTTGGAGCTTCCTTTCTCTGATACTCTTCTTTCTGAGATTTCCTCCCTCAAGTTCCTGCCGCTGTGGCTGACTCAAACTCTGTACTTCGGTGTTTCAGCCCAGAATGCTTGAGTTTTTGTCAGTTTAGATGCCCCGCACCATGATTTGACTGCAGCCTGCCCTAAGGCTAATGTCTTTTTTTTTTTTTTTTACTTTATTTTACTTTACAACACTCTATTGGCTTTGCCATACATCGACATGAATCCACCACAGGTGTACATGAGCTCCAAAAGCAGGAAACTCATGCAGTGCTGATGCCTTGTTCCAAGTTTCAATTCTTCTCCAAAATCTGCCAACATTTTGTTCACTTTCCAGAACCTTCAGGAGGTTGTTGTTTGTGTTTTGTTCAGAGTTTACAGTTGTTATCTGTAGAGTGGTCAGTCTGTTAAGACCTCACTCTGCAATACCAGAGTCTGAACTCTTCCACACTACTATTTTTTTTTAAAAGAGTAATATTTTAATTTCAAGATAGGTTTAGATTTTCAGGAAAGTTGCAAAGATAGTACAGAGAATCTCTATATACCTCTCACCCAGTTTTTGTTTCTTCTAATGTTAACCTCTCACATCATCATGGCACATCCATCAAACTAGGAAACCAATATTGGTACATTACCATTAACTACACTATTGACTTCAGATTTCACCAGTGTTTCCATTAATGTCCTTTTCCTATTTTCTATTGTAGGATACCATGTAGTAGATTTAGATATCATGTCTCCTTAGTGACCTTTTCTGTGCCTTTTCATGTTTTGCTTTTTCCTTTTTTTTTTTTTTTTGGATTGTGACAATTTTGAGGCTTACTGGTCAGGTAACTCTATAGAACATTCCTCAATTTGGGCTTGTCTGACATTTTTCTTGTGATTAGACTGGGGCTATGGATATTGGAGACAAATACCACAGAAGGTCCTCAATACACCATCAAAGCACAGATGATGTCCACACGACATCACTAGGGATGTTAACTTAGTTATTCAGTTAAAGTACTATACTTTTTGAGGAATTGTTTTATAAATTATTCAATATTTTCCCTTCTACTTGAAAGAAGTTTTATGGAAACTCCTTGTTTAAAGACATAATGTAGTCTCACCTTTCACTTGAAATCCCTTCCTTTCAGCTGTAAACACCAGGGAGATTAAACAATATGAAATTACAATATTTAGAGAAACTTGTCATGGAAAAGAAGACACGCGGAGAATGATACAAATGTATGTCTCTTCTAAATAAATTCTTAAAATCCTGTGGTAGGTCAATAGTGCATAATGGAATTTAATGGCATGCCTGTCCTTCATTAGAAGATAAACAGCTTCAAAAAAATAGTTATTTGGTTTTAGAATGATGCCTGAGGAATTGGATGGTAATGAAGAATTAGAAAGAAAAATGTGTGCTTGAAATAAAAACCAGCTCTTTTAGGTGTAAAACAAATACTGAACACGCAATTGTTCAGTATCATAAGTGTGAGTTTTTGCATGCTCACTCTGAACGGAAAAGTGTCAATTTAGCCTGTTCAGATAAGAGGACAAAGAATCTCTCTTCATGCATTCTCCAACTCCATCCCAGCCAATGAATAAGTCTTAGGAAACTGACTTTCATTCCTTGAATTCATAAATCTGGTTTTGATTGTCACACCTCTGTAGATACCAAGTTAGAACATGACATGCAGTTAGGAACCACATTATTTCATTACATTAAATTTATTTCCATAATTATAAACTATTTTTAAAGAAACTCTGGGAGTATAAACCAGTTATTCAAGCTTAATTGGAGTCTTTTATAGAATTTGTTTCAGTAAAACATCTGTTTCAGTGGTTTAAAAAGCTAACTTGAAAACTCAATATATAAAACAGTGCCTAAACATGAGGGAAAGGAATACTGGAGAGGGAGGTCCTATAACTCTGATTACTCTTCCTCTTCCATGGTGTTAGAGGTGTTTAAGTAGCCCCTTTAAAAAGTCACAGCTAAACCAAGGTAAATGCTTTCAAGAGTTCTCAATATTTACCATTACCTTTCACATCTTTTAATAAAACACTCTTTGGGAGAAACATAAAGCATACAGATATCTTAATTGAGGGTGTGCCAAAAGATGAAGTATTGGCTTTAGAATACAAATGAACTTCTCTATAAAACATAATAGATCAATCAGAATAAAACATTTTTCTTTAAAAGATTATGGGAACAAAACTGAATTATCTTTTTTCCCCCTCTCCATTCTAGAAATTACATAGCTGCCTGTATTTCATAGCAGCAAACCCATGTGAATAATATAAGACAAGCTATGGTTCTCACCTGAAAGTGGCCACGAAGTTCACTGTGGGCCAGCCCAAGACAAAGGATTTCATGGCATTGGTGTTGCCTTCTCCCACTTCATCCACACAGCTTGCTGTCCACATGTCACTTAATTTTATTTTATTTTTTATCTTAAAGTTATTGTTATATCTAGAAAGAGAAAAACCAGATAGGATGTCTTGTTATTTTGTTTCTTAAATTTTATGAGAACTTTCATACATGTGATAAGAAGACAGTTTTACTAATCATGGGCAAAGACTGTCTTATTCATTGTTTTTACCTTCAGTGAATTGTAACATGTTCAGTTATCTTGGCCTAAAACGGCCTTTGAAACATATGACATATTGGTCCTAATGCTTGCATTTATGGTAGCAAATAGCCATAAACTGGCAATTTTATTTTCTATATGTTGAGCATTGCATTTGGATCAAAAACCCAATTTTAAACTTATTGCTGTTATAAAAAGTTAATTCATTTATTACCTATAACTTGTTTATTTCCAAAAATATATAAATGACTGAGTAGAGATTAAACATACACATTATTTATTAAAATATTTATAAAATTTCTACCTTATACGCACTAAAACTATAACCAGGAATTAGAGAAATTTACAGTGCATTTCCAACTGAGTAGCTGTATGACTTTCTAGTCTTTACAAGCAAAGATTATTTTAAATTTCCTTAAAAAAATTTTTTTTCTTACCACCTCCCTTATATTGTGGCTAAAAGTGAAAAAAACTATAGCCTAAAAATAGACCTTAAACTAAACTGGAAAAAAAGAGGCCAGGAAGCATTATACTTAAAGTAGAGTTGATATAATTGATATTTATCTCTGGATACCCAGAAACTGATCTACTTTTAAGTTGGCAATGAAACTGCTTTTTGAATTTCTATCTAATCCTCCTTACAACGCTGGTATTGAAACCATCATTCTCTTGACCTACTTTACAGATTTAATGCTTATAATGGACCTGAGACTTAAACAGTTAGAAGGNGCAGTATCCTGATTTTTCTAGCACTTTCCAGGTCTGGGGCTCATTCGCTTGCATCTCCCCCAGTCCACTGGGGGGCTAGGGCCAGGTCTGATTCTGTGCGCCATTGTCACCTGGGGCCCGCGCCAGGGAGCAGGGTCCTGGGAGGTGGACAGAGGGGCGGCCGGGGCTCCCAGGGACAGGTCACGCTTCCCTGCTACCCCAACTCCCTCCCTGTAGGTGGGGGTGGGGAGCTTGGGTCACCCCCAGACCTGGGAGGCCAGGAGTGGGCAGGATAGGCAGTGACAAGATGGAGGAGAAAGGAACAAGGGAGGGTGACAGGGGATGCATGCACATGAGCAGCAGTGTGGTCATCTTACCCACCCGTGGGCGCTGACGGCGTTCAGCAGGGCTCCTGGACCTGGGTCTCCACTTCTAATTAAGACGGGCCCGCTCTCGGTGATCCGGGATTAGGAGAACATCAGTGAAGGTGTCAGCAGTTCTGCGATGAGGCGGGGCCCAGCCCCGCCTTGCCCACACCCCAGGGATCCTGGGGGAGAAAAAAAGAGGCCAGGAAGCATTATACTTAAAGTAGAGTTGATATAATTGATATTTATCTCTGGATACCCAGAAACTGATCTACTTTTAAGTTGGCAATGAAACTGCTTTTTGAATTTCTATCTAATCCTCCTTACAACGCTGGTATTGAAACCATCATTCTCTTGACCTACTTTACAGATTTAATGCTTATAATGGACCTGAGACTTAAACAGTTAGAAGGCACTGGTTACAGTTAAAGAGAATGCCCTAGGAAGCCTCAGTACTTTCTATCACTCAGAACCATTTACAGAAACACTAAAAGCTAAAATGAAAATCAAAGATACCTCATATTCCTAAAACTCCTCATGGACTATTTAAAGCTAAAATTCTTCAGTAGAATTTATAAAATGAAACAGGATTTTTTAGGAGCCTTTACATGAATGATAATCTAGATTCAAAGCCTCATCTATACTTCCTGTAAGGCAAACAATGTAAATATAATAGAAAAGTGCCTTGTGGCATAATGACTTCATTCTTTATTTCAATATTTTCCATTCTATTGCTATAAATAATTAGATTTTTTAAGTAAAATCTTACTTTTTCTCTTAAAAATCTTACTTCTTGATGGCAGCTATTTAAGGTAATATAAAATTGAAACTATGAATCTTTGGGGAGGAATAGTATGTTTCTGTATCTGCCTTCATACATTTTGAGTTTTTTTTTTTTTTTAATGCAGGCCTCTCTTTATATTAGAAACATCAGATACCATGTGGGAACTTGTATATCTATTCATCTGGAAAAAAGTCATCCCAATAATGCCTTCCCTAGATCAATAAACTGTCAAGACTGTCTACTTCCTTATATTATACAAAAAAACAAGGAGCTATCTAAAAGTGTAAACAACACTTTCATTCTAATGGTCAATATTTATTGAGAACTTATCATTTATCAGTAATTGTTAACACGTTACACATATTAGTTCAATCCTCAAACGGTTTTATAGACAAGAAAATGTTGTCACAGGGAGATTAAGTAATTTGCTAAAAGTCCAACAGATTAACTAGCAGAGCTAGAATCTGAACCTGAGCAGGGTTGACTCTTGAGCTTACTTATGCTCATAACCATTATGTATCTATAAAAAGTCCTGTGGACATGGCCACTGTTACAAAGCACCTGGAGAGGACTGTGTCTCCATGAAGTTTTCTTCAGCTTTATTATCTTAAACCTTCAGTTCAGTTTAGTTGCTCAGTCCTGTTTAACTCTGCAACCCCACGGACTGCAGCAAGCCAGGCTTCTCTGTCTATCACCAACTACCAGAGCTTACTCAAACTCATGCTCATCGAGTCGGTGATGCCACCCAACCATTTCATCCTCTATCATCCCCTTCTCCTCCCATCTTCAATCCTTTCCAGCATCAGGGGTTTTTCCATTGAGTCAGTCTTTGCATGAGGGTGCCAAATTATTGGGGTTTCAGTTTCAGCATCAGTCCTTCCAATGGATATTCAGGACTGGTTTCCTTTAGGATAGACTGGTTGGATCTCCTTGCTGTCCAAGGGACTCTCAAGAGTCTTCTTCAACACCACAGTTCAAAAGCATCAATTCTTTCATGCTCAACTTTCTTCAGAGTCCAACTCTCACATCCATACATGACTACTAGAAAAACCATAGCTTTGACTAGATGGACTTTTGTTGACAAAGCAATGTCTCTGATTTATAACAGGCTGTCTAGGCTGGTCTAGGCTGGTCCTTTTCTTCCAAGGAGCAAACATCTTTTAATTTCATGGCTATAGTCACCATCTGCAGTGATTTTTGGAGCTCCTCAAAATAAAGTCTCTCACTGTTTCCACTGTTTCCCCATCTATTTGCCATGAAGTGACTGAACCAGTTGCCATGATCTTAGTTTTCTGAATGTTGAGCTTTACATCAACTTTTTCACTCTCCTCTTTAACTTTCATCAAGAGGCTCTTTAGTTCTTCTTCACTTTCTGCCATAAGGGTGATGTCATCTGCATATCTGAGGTTATTGATATTTCTCCCGGCAATCTTGATTCCAGCTTGTGATTCATCTAGCCCAGCATTTTGTATGATGTACGCTGCATATACGTTAAACAAGCACAGAGACAACATGCAGCCTTGACGTACTCCATTGCCAATTTTGAACCAGTGTGTTGTTCCATGTCCAGTTCTAACTATTGCTTCTTGACCTGCATACAGATTTCTCAGGAGGCAGGTAAGGTGGTCTGGCATTCCCATGACTTTAAGAATTTTCCACAGTTTGTTGTGATCCACACAATCAAAGGCTTTGACGTAGTCAATAAAGCAGAAGCAGATGTAGTTGTTCTTCTGGAACTCTCTTGCTTTTTCGATGACCCAAAAGATGTTGGCAATTTGATTTCTGATTCCTCTGCCTTTTCTAATTCCAGCTTGAACATCTGGAAGTTCATGGTTCACATACTGTTGAAGCCTGGCTTGGGGAATTTTGAGCATTACTTTGTTAGTGTGTGAGATTAGTGCAATTGTGCGGTACTTTGAACATTCTTTGGAATTGCCTTTCTTTGGGATTGGAATGAAGACTGACCTTTTCCAATCCTGTGGCCACTGCTGAGTTTTCCAAATTTTCTGGCATACTGAGTGCAACACTTTCACAGCATCATCTCTTAGGATTTGAAATAGCTCAACTGGAATTCCATCACCTCCACTAACTTTGTTCATAGTGATGCTTCCTAAGGCCCACTTGAACTTCTCATTCCAGGATGTCTGGCTCTAAGTGAGTAATCCACCATCGTGGTTATCTGGGTCATGGAGATCTTTTTTGTATAGTTCTTCTGTATATTCTTGCCACTCTTCTTAATGTCTTCTGCTTCTGTTAGGTCCATACCATTTCTGTCCTTTATTGTTCCCATCTTTACATGAAATGTTCCCTTGGTATCTCTAATTTTCTTGAAGATATCTCTAGTCTTTCCCATTCTATTGTTTTCCTCTCTTTCTTTGCATTGATTACTAAGGAAGGCTTTCTTATTTCTCCTTGCTATTCTTTGGAACTCTGCATTCAAATGGGTATATCCTTTTCTCCTTTGCCTTTAGCTTCTCTTTTTTTCTCAGTTATTTATAAGGCCTCCTCAGACAACCGTTTTGTCTTTTGCATTTCTTTTTCTTGGGAATGGTCTTGATCACTGCCTCCTGTACGATGCCATGAACCTCTGTCCATAGTTTTTCAGGCACTCTGTCTATCAGATCTAATCCCTTGATTCTATTTGTCACTTACACTGTATAATCATAAGGAATTGGATTTAGGTCAAATCCCTTAGAAGAAATGGAGTAGCCACATAGGCAACAAGAGAGTCTGAATTGCAGTACTTGGATGCAATCTCCAAAATGACAGAATGATCTCAGTTCATTTCCATGGCAAACCATTCAATATCACAGGAATCCAAATCTATGTCTCGACCAGTAATGCTGAAGAAGCTGAACGTTTTTATGAAGATCTACAAGAACTTCTAGAACTAACACCCAAAAAAGATGTCCTTTTTATTAGGACTGGAATGCAAAAGTAGGAAGTCAAGAGATACCAGGAGTAACAGGCAGATTTGGTCTTGGAGTACAAAATGAAGCAGGGCAGAGGCAAACAGAATTTTGCTAAGAGAACACACTGGTCGTAGCAAACAATCTCTTCCAACAACACAAGAGACAACTCTACACATGGACATCACCAGATGGTCAATACCTATATCAGATTGACTATAGTGTTTGCAGCCAAAGATGGAGAAGCTCCATACAGTTAGCAAAAACAAGACTGGGAGCTGATTGTGGCTCAGATCATGAACTCCTTATTGCCAAATTCAGACTTAAATTGAAAAAAGTAGGGAAAACCACTAGACCATTAAGATATGACCTAAATCTTAAAACTTACTCTTCTAAATCTCCTTACCTACAAGGCTTTCTGATGGGACTCTTTTTTTTTATGGACTTGGGGGACAAATCTCATGAACATTTATGTCCATAAAGCTAGAGGTACTAGTTTAAAAATATTTAAAACTAGCATTTCAATTTATATTAAGATGGAGAACCTTAGGGTCACAATATGTTTCTTCAGATTTTTCACTTCAATTTTTAATGGTATTAGATTATTCCAATAGAAATTTAAAAGTATGAATTCTAGATTTCACTCCATTCCAAGATGGAGATGTTCTATTAAATACATTTTGGGGTATATCATAAGTATCTGATGGTAATCTTACTAGTAATGAATTAATAATTGGAACTTTTTTTCTCCGTGTCTTTTTGACCTACACAGAATTCATCATTACCTCCATATTTCTTTCAGGAAATAGAATATGAAAATAGTTATGGTTTAAGAGAGTATGAAATAAGTATTTCCATTTCCTTGTGTATGCTCAGTCGTGCCTGACTTATTGTGACCCCATGGACTGTAACCCATCAGGTTTCTCTGTCCATGGAATTTCTGAGGCAAGAATACTGGAGTGAGTTGCCATTTTCTTCTGCAGGGGATCTTCCCAACTCAGGGATCAAACACGTGTCTCTTATGTCTCCTGCATTGGAATGTGGATTCTTTACCATTGTGCCACCTGAGAAGTCCTTTTATTTCCTTTTTTGTATATCCAAATAGGTGCTCTAAGGCTATTAACACAGGGGATATATCAGCTTCTTTCTAAATACAGTGATGCTCAAATATTGTTTTAAAATATGTAAAGACACAATTCTATAGGAAAATAATTTTTAATTTACCTTTCTAATGAATATCAAAAGTGGTCCTTAAGGTCACATCTAGCTTTAATATTAATACTTGTTTAATATGGAAAAGAAGGACAATGAATTCAAAAACAATTTTAGGCAAACACTGTCAACATTCTACATGAAATGGAGTAAATAAAACACCTTAGCCAAAGAAAGACTTTTAAAACATTCTGTATTATTGTACTCACTAAAATCCACTTATTTTTGACTAAATAAATATGTGGCAGTCGGCCAACTATTTATCCCCTGAGTTTATTTCTATAGTATCAACTTAAGGACTGAAAACAGTTCCCAAATGGAGCCTGAAGATGAGCTGAGGCAATATTGAACATAAGGTAGTGAATCTGTTCACTAAGTATATTAAGTACTAAATAACTCAGTTATTTATAACTGAGTAATAAATAAATAAATAAATAACCTAGTTTATTCCAACAAGAAATTGATTCAGGGTCTCACCTCTGCATACAGAGGTGAGAAGTGATAGGGAGGACATAGGTTTAGTGTATCAGGGGACTACTTCTTGGTTGCTATTTCAGAAAGAATAAATTATCTCTTATTAAGAAGCATCTGTCAGTATATTAAAATGTTTGATATACATATATCAGCAATTTCCTGAACAATTATAGTAAAAGCTTTGCACGATGGCAGCTTTTGTTGTTTAATCGCTGAGTCAAGTCCACTTCTTTGCAACCCCATGGACTGCAGCACACCAGGCTTCTTTATCCTCCTCTGTCTCCTGGATTTTGCTTAAATTTATGCCCATTGAGTCAGTGATCCTATACTGATGTCAGTATTCAACAGTAATGATTATCTCCTCAAATATATGTTTTCTCTATGTTCATGCCCTCACAAAATTAACTTAGAGCACTCATACTCTTTAATATCCCCAACAAATATAGATAGTAATTAAAAATTCAACAATCTCACTTCTGTATATTTATCAAAGAACTGAAATCAGGATCTAGAAGAGATACTAGCACTTTCACGTTCAATGAAGCAATATTTACAATAGACAAGATGTGGAACAGTATTGTGCAAATGTGTAAATGTGTAAACGGTGGACATTGACACATTTACAATGTCCACAAGGCTATGGGTTTTCCAGTAGTCATGTATGGATGTGAGAGTTAGACTGTGAAGAAAGCTGAGCGCTGAAGAATTGATGCTTTTGAACTGTGGTGTTGGAGAAGACTCTTGAGAGTCCCTTGGACTGCAAGGAGATCCAACCAGTCCATTCTAAAGGAGATCAGCCCTGGTATTTCTTTGGAAGGAATGATGTTAAAGCGGAAACTCCAGTACTTTGGCTACCTCATGCAGAGTTGACTCATTGGAAAAGACTCTGATGCTGGGAGCGATTGGGGGCAGGAGGAGAAGGGGATAACAGAGGATGAGATGGCTGGATGGCATCACTGACTTGATGGACGTGAGTCTGAGTGAACTCCGGGAATTGGTGATGGACAGGGAGGCCTGGCGTGCCGCAATTCATGGGGTCACAAAGAGTTGGACACGACTGAGCGACTAAACTGAACTGAAATGAATGTCCACCGACACATATATACAGTGGAATAGTATTCAGCTTTAGGAAATTCTACCATATGCAACAACATGGATGAACCCAGAGGACATAATGCTAAGTAAAATAAGCCAATCAGAGAAGAACAATGATTCTACTTATATGAGGTATCTGAGGGAGTCAATCAAACTCACAGAACCTAAGTGGAATATAGGTGGCAAAGGGCTGGGGAAAGGTGGAATGTGGGGAGTTGCTAATTAATGAATATACATTTTCATTTATGCAAGATGAATAAATTCTAGAGATGCTGCTGTGCAACACTATGCCTATGAGCAATACTGTACTGTACCCTTAATTTGCTTAGAAGGTAGATCTCAATGTTAAATATTCCTACCACAATAAATTTTTCCTAAGGGAAACACATTCAGAAACAGCTTTGCATTTATTATCTTTGCATATGGTTTTAAGATCAATAGTTCATTAAACACACTATATCATTTCTTAGTTAGACGAGTAATTAGTTAGATCCTTTTACTTATCACAAGAGAAAGACTGATTCAAAAAACAAAACAGAACAAACACTAACTGGTTGAGGAATATTACATACCATCCACAAAAAAAGAGGTAAATTATAGCGACAGCATGGATGAAATTTTGATCGATTCATATTGATTAAATGCATGGAGTCTGACATATGATAGACCTATGTTCAAATGTGGGCTCAACTAATTACTAATTTTGTTATCTTGGGAAAGTCATTTAATTTCTTTAAGAAACATCTTCTGTAAATGAGAAAAATATTATCTATACAACAGAACATTATATGGGTAAAATTTTCTAGAAAAATACTTAACAGGCTTCCAATAAATGTGAGATCTCCATTATTATCAATAATGCTCAGATTAAATATAGTGCTTGCAAAAGCAGTATTAATATTTAGTCAAGCCCATGCCTTATTCTTTAATTGAACTACAGTTGACTAACAATATTAAACCAGTTTCATGGGTACAGAATAGTGATTCAACATTTTTATAGACTATATGCATTTTAAATTATTATAAAACATTGACAATATTCTCTGTGCTATATATCCTTGTAGCTTATTTCTTAAATAATAGTTGGTACCTCTTAACCACCAACCCTGGCATTCCCTTGCTGACTTCCTCTCCTCATTGATAACCATCAGTTCTCTTTTATCTTTGAGTCTGTTTCTGTTTTGTTATATACATTTTACTTTTTAGATTTCACATGTATGTGATAGCACATAGTATTTGTCCTTATCTAATCTATTTCATTAAGCACAATACCCAACCGTATTATTGCAAATGAGAAAATTTCACTCTTTTTCATGGCTAAGTAGCATTCCACAGTATATACATACCACGTCTTCTTTTTCCATTCATCTGTTAATGAACAGTTAGGCAGATTCCATATCATGGCAATTTAAATAAACCTGCTAATGAATATTGGGGTCAATGTATTACATATTTTCATATGAGTGTTTTCATTTCCCTTGGATAGAAACCCAGGTGTGCAATTACTAGATCATACAGAAGTTCGAGTCCTAGTTTTTTAAAGGAATCTTCATATTGTTTCCATATTGTCAGTACCAGTTTATTTTTACCAACAGTGTACAATGGTTCCCTTTCCTCCATATCCTCTGCAGTATGTTATTTGTGTTTGTGCTGATGACAGCTATTTTGACAGATGTGGGCTGCTACCTCATCATGGTTTTAATTTGCATTTCCCTAATACGTAGTGATATTGAGTGCCTATTGGCTATATATAAGTTTTCTTTGGAAAAATGTCTTTTTTTTGGAATTCTTTTTGAACTATTTTGAATCTTTTTTCTTATTCAGTTAATCTTCCAGTTTTATAATTGGGTTGTTTGTTTTTCTGATGTTGAGTTATTTACCTCATCTGGATATTAACCCGTCAGTTATATCATTTGCAAATAATTTCTTCCATTCAGTAGATTATCTTTTTATTATGTCAATGGCGTCCTTTGTTGTGCAAAAGCTTTTAAGTTTAATTAGGTCCCACTTGTTTATTTTTTTGCTTTTGTTTCTTTTGCCTGAGGAGAGAGTTCCAAAAAAATACTGCTATGATTTATGTCGAAGAGTGTTCTGTGAATTTTCTTTTTTTATGGTTTTTTTAATAGAATTTTTTAATAGATTTTTTTTTTGATTTCCAGTCTTACATTAAGGTCTTTATTCCATTTTGAGTTTGTTTTTATATATGTTGTGAGGGAATGTTCTAATTTCATTCTTTTATATCCTGCTCTCAGGTTTTCCTAGTAACACTTTTCCTCACTGTATATATACAGAGTGACGGAGTAATCACAGCAGTATTGTACGGTTTTGAAGTTTAGTCTGACAGGGAGCATGAAACCCCTATCATGTTCTGTCTTCTCAAGACGCTTTGGCTATGTTATCTCTTGTCATTCCGTATCAATTTTAGGATTATTTTCTTGGTTCTGTTAAAACTGTCATGTGTATTTTGACAGGGACTACATTAAATCTGTAGACTGTTTTGAGCATTATAGACATTATAATAACATTAAATCTTCCAACTGATGAACATAGGACATCTTTCCATTTTTGGGGGGTATCACCTTCAATTTCCTTCATTAATGTTTTATAGTTTTCAAAATTGAGGTCTTTCACCTCTATGATTAAGTTTATTACTTGGCCTTTTTTTTTAATGCAATTTTAAACTGGATTGTTTTCCCTTTCTGATAGTTCTTTATTAGTGTATAGAAAAGTAGCAGGTTTCTGTATATTAATCTTGTATATTAAATTTACTGTAAATTTATTAGTTCTAATAGCTTTCTGATGAAGACTTGAGGGTTTTCTATACATAATATATATAGGGTTTTCTATACATAATATTTGAGTAAGTTACCAGAGTTGGTGATGGACAGGTAGCTTGGCATGCTGCAGTCCTTGGGGTCATAAAGAGTCAGACAGACTGAGCAAGTGAACAGAACTGAACTGAGATATAGTGTCAGGTCATCTGCAAATAGCGATAATTTTACTTCTTCATTTCCAATATGGATCCATTTTATTTCTTTTATAATTGTGTGGCTAGGACTTCCAGTACTACTTAAATAAAAGTGGTTAGATTGGGCATCTTTGTCTTGTTCCTGATTTAAAAGAAAAAGCTTTCAGCTTTCAGAGTATTTATGGTGTTTGATGTGGGTTTGTCATAAAGAGTATTTAGTATGTTGAGATATGTTCTCTCCAGATATGGGGAAAAATTTGATGAATATTTTTTATCATAAATTGATGTTGAATTTTATCAAATGCTTCTTCTGTATCTACTGAGGTGATCATGTGATTTCCATACTTTGTTTTGTGTGGTGTATTGCAATGATTTACTTGCCCATTTTGGAACCATCTTTGCATCCCTGGAATAAATCCCACTTGATCACAATGTAAGATCTTTTTTTTGTACTGTTTAATTCAGTTTCCTAATATTTTGTTAAGGATTTTTGCATGTATATTCATCAAGGATACTGGCCTGTAATTTTCTTTTCTCTTTTTTAATGTTTCAGTCTAGTTTAGTATCAAGATAATGGTGGCCTTAGAGAATGAGTTTGGAAGACCGAGGAAGAAAGGAATTAGCTCTTATTTATATGTTTGGTGTAATTTACCTGTGAAGTCATCTGGTCCTGGACTTTTTAAAATTCCAGAGAGATGTTGTGGGATGGGAGGTGGGAGGGGGATTCAGGATTGGGAGCTCGTGTACACCTGCGGTGGATTCATGTCGATGTACGGCAAAGCCAACAGAGTATTGTAAAGTAAAAAAAAATAAAATAAAAAAATTACAAATCCAATTTCAGTACTAGTAATCAATCTGTTCAAATTGTCTGTTTTCTCTTGATATAGTGTTAGCAGGTTGTATGTTTTTCAACATTTGCATATTTTTTCTATGTTGTCTAATTTGTTGGCATACAACTATTCAAAGAATTCTTTTTTTTTTGGTATCTCTGTGGTATTGATTGCTATTTCTCCTCTTTCATTTCTTTGTTGTGTCCTGTCCCTTTTCTTGATGAGTCTAGCTAACAGTTTATAAATTTTATCTTTTCAAAAAATTAGCTATTTCACTGGTCTTTTTCTATTACTTTTTGGACTCTATTTTATTTATTTCCTCTCTGATATTTATTATTCCCTTCCTTCTCCTGACTTTAGGCTTTGCTTATTCTTCTTTTATCTAATTCCTTCAGATGGCCGGTTCAGTCAGTTCAGTTCAGTTCAGTCACTCAAAGAGTCGTGTCTGACTCTTTGTGACCCCATGAATTGCAGCACGCCAGGCCTCCCTGTCCATCACCAACTCCCGGAGTTCACTCAGACTCACGTCCATCAAGTCGGTGATGCCATCCAGCCATTTCATCCTCAGTCGGCCCCTTCTCCTCCTGCCCCTAGTCCCTCCCAGCATCTGAGTCTTTTCCAATGAGTCAACTCTTCGCATGAGGTGGCCAAAGTACTGGAGTTTCAGCTTTAGTGTCATTCCTTCCAAAGAACACCCAGGACTGATCTCCTTTAGAATGGACTGGTTGGATCTCCTTGCAGTCCAAGGGACTCTCAAGAGTCTTCTCCAACACCTCAGTTTAAAAGCATCAATTCTTCGGTGCTCAGCCTTCTTCACAGTCCAACTCTCACATCAATACAGGAGCACTGGAAAAACCATAGCCTTGACTAGATGGACCTTTGCTGGCAAAGTAATGTCTCTGCTTTTAAATATGCTATCTAGGTTGGTCATAACTTTCGTTCCAAGGAGTAAGCATCTTTTAATTTCATGGCTGCAGTCACCATCTGCAGTGATTTTGGAGCCCAAAACAGGTTAGGCTGTTTATTTGAGATTTTACTTGTTTCCCGAGGAAGGCCTGAGCAAGGTGACTCCCCATACAACTCTCTGTGTTAGTCACTCAGTCGTGTCCGACTCTTTGCGACCCCATGGACTGTGGCCCGCCAGGCTTCTCTGACCATGGGGTTCTCCAAGCAAGAATACTGGAGTGTATTGCCAT
>SJYV01026023.1:12459-42854 GCA_006410875.1 Neotragus pygmaeus | reverse complement strand
ATTTTGGCCTAGAATGTGAACTATCTTGGATAGTTTTACGTGTACATCAAAAGAATGTGTATTGTTGTTCAGTCGCTCAGTCCTGACTCTTTGCAACCTCATGGACTGCAGCACGCCAGGCCTCCCTGTCCGTCACCATCTCCCGGAACTTGGTCAAACTCATGTCCATTGACTTAGTGATGTCATCCAACCATATCATCCTCTGTTGTTCCCTTCTCCTTCTGCCTTCAATCTTTCCCAGCATCAGGGTCTTTTCTAATGAGTTGGCTTTTTGCATTAAGTGGCCAAAGTATTGGCACTTCAGCATCAGTCCTTCTAATGGTTTGATCTCCTCACAGTCCAAGGGACTCTCAAGAGTCTTCTTCAACACCACAGTTCAAAAGCATCAATTCTTTGGAGCTTAACCTTCTTTATGGTCCAACTCTCACATCCACACATGACTGCTAGAAAAACCATGGCTTTGACTGTATGGACCTTTGTCGACAAAGAAATGTCTCAGTTTTTAATATGCTATCTAGGTTTGTCATAGCTTTTCTTCCAAGGAGTAAGCGTCTTTCAATTTCATGACTGCAGTCACCACCTTCAGGGATTTTTGAGTGTGCTGTAGCTATCTATTAAGCCCACCTGGTATATTATACCATTTAAATCACTGTTGCCTTAATAATTTTGTCTGAACGATGTATCCTTTGAGGTAAGTGGAGTGTTAATATCTTCAACTGTTACTGTAGTATTGTCAGTTTCTCCCTTATGTGTTTTAATAATTGCCGATATATTTAGGTGCTCCTATATTGGGTCCATGTATGTCAATCAGTATAATATCTTCTTCTTGTATTGATCTCTTTGTTATAAAATAATGCCTTTCTCTTTTGTTAAATAGCTTTGTTTTAAAGTCTAGTTTATATGAGTATTGCTACTCCAGCTTTCTTTTTTTTCCCATTTGCATGAAATATCTCTTTCTATCCCCTCACTTTCAGGCTGTTTGTGTCATTAGTTCTGAAGTGAGTCTCATGTAGGTTCACATAGATGGATCTTGGATTTTTAATCCCATCAGTCAGTCTACTTTTCTGATGTATTTTTTCCAATCACATTTAACGTCATTATTGATAGGCAGGTACTCTTACTGCCTTTTTGTTACTTGTTTTCTGGTTGTTCTGTAGTTTGCTGTTCCTTTTTTTCTTCTGTTTGATTTTTTTCTTGTGGTGTGATGACTCTCTTCAGTGGAATGTTTGTATTACTTTTTTTTTTTTTAGTGTTTATCTATTATAGGTGTTTGGTTTGTGATTACCATGGGGCTCATATACTGCCTTGTACCTACTTAGTTTAGCTTTTTAAAAATAAATTTATTTTAATTGGAGGCTAATTACTTTACAATATTGTACTGGTTTTGCCATACTTTGACATGGCACGGGTGTACACGTTCTCCCATCCTCAGACCCCCTCCCACCTCCCTCCCCATACCATCCCTCTGGGTTATCGCAGTGCACCAGCCCCAAGTATCCTGTATCATGCATTGAACCTGGACTGGCAATTCATTTCACCTATGATATTATACATGTTTCAATGCCATTCTCCCAAATCATCCCACCCTTGCCCTCTCCCACAGAGTCCNTGGCCACCTCATGCAAAGGGTTGACTCATTGGAAAAGACTCTGATGCTGGGAGGGGTTGGGGGCAGGAGGAGAAGGGGACGACCAAGGATGAGATGGCTGGATGGCATCACGGACTCAATGGACATGAGTCTGAGTGAACTCCGGGAGTTGGTGATGGACAGGGAGGCCGAGTGTGCTGCGATTCATGGGGTTACAAAGAGTCGGACACGACTGAGTGTCTGAACTGAACTGAACTATATCATCACAATAGTAAAAGATGTTTATCAGTCTTCACAACCATTAGCCAGATAAAAAATAAAAGATAATTACAATCGAAAGCCAAACTGGAAACATGATTACCCTAACAATGTAACATAATTGCATGTTTTCGGAGTGATATGGTAAGTGGAAATGTATACATACACATGTTTTCATCCACCCAGCCAGTCTATGTCTTTTGGTTGCTGCATCTAATCCATTTTCATTTAAGGTAATGATGAATATATATGATCCTATTACCATTTTTAAATTGTTTTGGGTTTATTTTTCCTTCTTTTGTATTTAGAGATGTTCCTTTGGTAAATTCTCTTAACTTTTGCTTGTCTGGAGAATTTTTGATTTTTCTGTCAAATCTGAAGCAAAGTCTTGCTTGGTAGAGTATTCTTGACTGTAAGTTATTCCTTTACATCACTTTAAATACATCATAACTTTCCCTTCTTGCTTGTAGAGTTTCTGTTGAGAGACCAGCTGATAAACTTATGGACGTTTCCTTGTATGTTTTTTGTCATTTTCCCTTGGTGCTTTTAATGTTCTATCTGTGTCTTTAATTTCTGCCAGCTTAATTCCTATTACTATGTGTCTTGGTATGTTGCTCCTTGGTTTGTCCTGTCTGGGACTGTCCATGCTTCCTGGACTTGGATGACTATTTCCTTTCCCATGTTAAGAGAAGTTTTCAGCTACTATCTCTTCAAATATTTTTTCAGGTCCTGTCTAGATTTTCTCTCAGGGCGTGAGTTTTGAGCCCCACATCACGTTCCCTGGCCCAGAGGTCTTGTGCCAGAGAGATGAGTCCCCAGAACATTTGACATTGAAGGCCAGCTGGCTTAATTTCAGTATAACCACAGCACTGGGGGAACCAGAGACTTCACTCTTAAAGGGCACACCCCAAATCTTACACATAACAGGACCCAAGGAAAAAACCAATAATCTGATAGAAGTCTGGGACAGACCTACCTGCTGGTCTTAGAGAGTCTCCCATATAGGCAACGGGTGAATATGGCTCACTGTGGAGAAACAGACTATAGCAGCAACCATTCTTGGGAGATTCTCCTACTATGTGGAAGCTGGGGCTGGCAGGTGCCAGTGCTGGGATCTTTCCTCTAGCTCAGTGCCAAGATAGAGCCCCAGTAGCTTGTAGGTGCCAGTCCTGGGACATGACAGGCCAAGCAACTAACTGGGTGGTGACATAGCTCCACCTATCAGCAGACAGGTTGTCTAAATCCCTCTTGAGTCCACAGCTGTCTCCAGACATGCCTCTAGACATGGCCCTGCCCACCAAAGGGCCCTAGACACAGCTTTATCTACCAGTGGGCAGGATCCAGCTCCATAAACCCCTGGGAACCTCTCGCCCTATAGGAAACCTGTGCCAGACTCTAGACCAACGTTACCCACCAAGAGGCAGAAACAAGAAAATCACTAACCTACAGCCTGCCCAGAGCACGCCAGACCTTGCCCCAAGATGAGCTGGGCTTTGGCCCTGCCCACCAGCAGACTAACAAGCTTTGAGACACCCTTGACCCCATACCCAACCATATCAAGAACCCTCTTTCCCAATCAGTGACCTGAGGGCAACTCTAGGATCCCTGGACTCTATAACCAGATTCTAGGACCCAGTCTTGACTGGCAGTAGTCCAGTACTAACCCCAGGACCTGGTTACACCCACCAGTGGTCAGGTAACAGATTTGGAATCTTCTGGACACTGACTCTGCAAACTGGTGAGCCAACAGAAACCCCAGGGTCTCCGGGGATAACACAGTTAGCTTCTTCATGAGCCAGTCCCACCTATCACTGGCTGGTGGCCTCTGCACAAGTTAAGAACCCAAGCCAAACACGCCTCTACTCCACCTACATAGTCTGCTCACCTCAACAGAAAGATTCATGCGACCTTCATAGGGGGAAATTTCAGAGAATACAGATTGAGTGATGAAAAGGGACTGTGCTGCTGGAAAGCACAGGATGTATCATACAAAAGGTAACTTCTCTAAGGTCAGGAATCATAACCAATCTACTAGATACATAAAAAGGGATAGCAACTGAGGTAAAATGAGGTGATAGAGGAAAATGTTCTAGAATAAAAGAACAAGATAAAGACATGGAGAAGAACTATGTGAAGATAAGAAATCTACATGAAATGGAATTTAGGATACTGGTTGTAAAGTTGATCAAAGAACTCAGAAATAGAATGGATGCACAGAGTGAGAAGTTGGAAGCTTTGTAACAAAGAGAAAATTTAAAGAACAACCAAACTGTAGCCTGGTGGGCTACAGTCCATGGTGATTCCCCAGGCAATAATACTAGAGTGGGTTTTCATGTCCTCCTCCGGGGGATCTTCTCAACCCAGGGATTGAACTCAGGTCTCCTGCATTGCAGGTGGATTCTTTATGCCAACTGAACCACCAGGCAAACCCTAAACAGAGATGAAGAATACAATAACTGAAAGAAAAATATACTAGAAGGAATCAACAGGAGACAAAGTGATATAGAAGAATGAATCAGCAAGCTATCAGCCAGAACAGTGGAAATTACTGATGCTGAACAGAGAAAAAAGAATGAAAATAAATGAGGACAATTTAAGAGAGCTCTGGGCAAACATCAAGTGCACTAAAATTCCCACGATAGGGGTCCCAGACGGAGGAGAAAGAAAGGGACAGAGAACATATTTGGAGACATAACACCTTGAAAACACTTCTAACTTGAGAAAAGAAACAGACATCCAAGTCCAGGAAGTACAGTGTCCTGTACAGGAAATAGAGGATCAACTCAAAGAGGACAACACCAAGACACACTGCAATTAAAATTGCTAAAAATAAAGACACGAGTGAATACTTATTAAAAGCAACAAGGGAAAAGCAATAACACATCTACAAAGAACTCTCTTAAGGCAATCAGCTTGACTTTTCAGCATAGAATCTGCAAACCAGAAGGGAGTAACATGATATATTTTCAATGACGAAAAAGAAAAACCTACAACCACGGAATTACCCAGCAAAGCTTTCCTTCAGATTTGGAAGATAGATCAAAAAGTCTTACAGAGAAGTAAAAGCTGAAAGAGTTCAGCATCACAAAACCAACTTTATAAGCAATGTTAAAGGGATTTATCTAAGTAGACAAGGCCACAACTAGAAATATGAAAATTACGAAAGGAAAAATTTCACTGGTAAAGGCAAATATTCAGTAAGGGCAGTAGGCCAATCACATATAAAGACAGTAGGAAGGTTAAAGAAAAAAAGTAGCAAAATCACCTATATACAGAGTAAGTAGTTAAGGCGCACACAAAAGGTTGAAAAATATAATGTCCCAGTCAATAAACATGTGTGCTCAGCTGCTTTATTTGTGTCCAACTCTTTGAGACCTCATGACCATAGCCAGGCAGGCTTCTCTGTCCATGGGATTTCCCAGCAAGAATACTGGAGTGGGTACCCATGCCCTCTTCTAGTGGATCTTCCCAACCCAGAGACTGAACCCACGTCTCCTGTGTCTCCTGCAATGCAAGCAGATTCTTCACCACTGGGCCCCTGGGGAAGCCGATCATAAATACGGGGCACAGGTAAAAATGCAGGGTTGTTAAACTGCTTTCAAACTTAAGAGATCAGTAACTTCTGCTGTTTTCCAGTCATCCAGTTGTGTCTGGCTCTTTGCGACCCCATGGACTGCCACATGCTAGGCCTCCCTGTCCCTCATCATATCCTGAAATTTGCCCAAGTTCATGTCCATTGCATCGGTGATGCCACCCAGCTATTTTATCCTCTGACACCCTTTCCTCCTTCTGCCTTCAATCCTTCCCAGAACTAGGGGCTTTTCCAAAGAGTCAGCTGTTCACATCAAATGACTGAAATACTGGAGTTTCAGCTTCAGTATCAGTCCTTTCAATCAGTAGTCAGGGTTGATTTCCCTTAAGAATGATTGGTTTGATCTTCTTGCTCTCCAAGGAACTCTCAGGAATCTTTTCCAGCACCACAGTTTGAAGGCACTCCACCTTCTTTACAGTCCAGCCCTCACAACTGTACATGATCACTGGGAAGAACATAGCCTAGACTATATGGGTCTTTGTTGGCAGAGTAATGTCTCTGCTTTTCAAAATACTTCTAGGTTTGTCGAAGCTTTTCTGCCAAGAAGTAAATGTCTTCTGGTTTCATGGCTGCAGTCACCATCCACACTGATTTTACAGCCCAAGAAGAGGAAACCTGTTACTACTTCCATCATTTTCTCCTCTATTTGCTGGAGTAATGGGTGGGATGCCCTGATCTTACTTTTTTAATATTTAGTTTTAAGCCAGCTCTTTCACTCTCCTCCTTTAAGAGGCTCTTTAGTTCCTCTTCACTTTCTGCCATTAGTGGTACTATCTGCATATCTGAGGTGGTTGATGCTTCTCCTGCATATCTTGATTCCAGCTTGTAACCCATCCAGCCTGGTATTTCTCATGATGTGCTCAGTGTACAGATTAGACAAACAGGGGGACAGAAGACAGCCTTGTCATACTATTTTCTCAATCTTGAATCAATCAGTTACTTTAAATAATCATATATATATATATATGTATATATATATAGCTATATAAAAACCTCATGGTAACCATAAACCAACAATCTGTAATAGACATGTGCCCTAAGAATAAAAAGGAATCCTAACATAACATTAAAGACTCATCAAGTCACAAGAGAAGAGAATAAAAGAAGACCTAGACTAACAGCTCCAAAACAATAACAAAATGGCAATAAAAACACATATATCAATATTTACCTTAAATGTAAATGGACTAAACTTTCCAGTCAAAAGACAGAGTGGTTGAATAAATACAAAATCCAGACCTAAATATATGCTGCTGACAAGAGATTCATTTCATATCTGAAGACACACACAGAGTGAAAGTGAGCATATGAGAAAAAAAAATAGTCCAAGGAATGGAAATCAAAACAAACCCATGGTAGCAGGTCTTAGTGAAGTGAAAGTCACTCAGTTGTGTCCAACTCTTTGCAACCCCATAGACTGTCCATGGAATTCTCCAGGCCAGAATACTGGAGTGGGATCTTCCCGACCCAGGAATTGAACTGGGGTCTCCTGCATTGAAGGCAGACTTTTACCAACTGAGCTATCAGGGAAGCCCTAGCATGTCCTATATCTGATAAAACAGACTATATTGTAAAGACCATTGAGGATGGATACTACATAATAATCAAGGTATCAATCCAGGAAAAATATAGAACAACTGTAAATATATATGGACCCAACATTGGCGCACCTAGGTACATAAAACAAATACTAACTGGCATAAATGGAGAAATTGACAGTCACACAATAATAATAGGGGACTCCAACACATCACTTATATCAATGTACAGATCATCCAGAAAGAAAATCAATAAGGAAGCACTGGGCTTAAATGAAATATTAGAACAGAAGAACTTAATTGGTGTATGTAAAGCATTCTATTTGAAGACAGCAGAATACATGTCCTTTACAAGTGCACGTAGAACATTCTCTGGGATAAATCACATGTGAGGCTAAAAATAAGCCTTGTAAATTTAAGAAAACTGAAATCAGATCAAGCATCTTTTTTGACCACTGAAATCAATTACAAGAAAAAAATGAAAAAAAAACCCCACAAACATGTGCAGACCAGACAATATATTACTAGACAATCAATGAATCACTGAAGAAATCGAAGAAAAATTAAAAAAAAATTCTATAGACTAATGAAAACAAAAGAACAAAGATCCAAAAACCAATGGAAAGCAACAAAAGCAATTCTAAGTGGGAATTTTATAGCAATACAAGCTCACCTCAGGAAACAAGAAAACTTTCAAATAAACAACCTAACCTTACACCTAGAAGTAGAGGAACAAAAAGCATCCCAAAGTTAGTAAAAGGGAAGAAATTATAAACATCAGCACTTAAATAAGTAATAGAAAAAACAATAATAGAAAAGCTCAAAGAAGCTAAAAGCTGGTTCTTAAAAAAAGATAAACAAAATTGATAAACATTTAGCCAGACACTTAAGAAAAAAGGGAGAGGGTCCAAATCAATAAAATAAGAAATGAAAAAGAAGTTAAAACTGACACCACAGAAATTCAGAGAATCATAACTACAAACAACTATATGCTGAAAATGGACAACCTAGATGATATGGAAAATTCCTAGAAAAGCAAGTCTCCCAAGATTGAACCAAGAAGAAATACAAAATTTGAACAGACCAATTACCAGTACTCATCTCACACGCTAGCAAAGTAATGCTCAAAATTCTCCAAGCAAGGCTTCAATAGTACATGAACTGAGAACTTCCAGATGTACAAGCTAGATTTAGAAAAGGCATAGAAACCAGAGATCAAACTGCCAGCATCCACTGGATCACAGATAAAGCAGGAGAATTCCAGGAAAACATCTACTTCTGCTTTATTGACTACACCAAAACCTTTGACTGTGTGGATCACAACAAACTGTGGAAAATTTTTTAAGAGATGGGAATACCAGACCACCTTGCTTACCTCCTGAGAAATCTATATGCAGGTCAAGAAGCAACAGTTAGAACTGAACATGGAACAATGGACCGGTTCAAAACTGGGAAAGGAGTATGTCAAGGCTATATATTGTAACCTTGCTTATTTAACTTATATGCAGAGTACACCATGTGAAATGCCACGCTGGATGAAGCACAAGCTGGAATCAAGATTGCCAGGAGAAATATCAGTAACCTCAGATATGCAGATGAGACCACCCTTACAGCAGAAAGCAAAGAGGCACTAAAGAGACTCTTGTTGAAAGTGAAACAGGAGAGTGAAAAAGCTGGCTTAAAACTAAACATTCAGAAAACTAAGATCATGGCATCCAGTCCCATCACTTCATGGCAAACAGATGTGAAAACAATGGAAACAGTGAGAGACTTTATCTTCTTGGGGTCCAAAATCACTGCATATGGTGACTACAGCCATGAAATTAAAAAGCCGCTTGCTCCTTGAGATAAAAGCTATGACAAATCTAGACAGCATATTAAAAAGCAGAGATATTACTTTGCTGACAAAGGTCCATCTAATCAAAGCTATGGCTTTTCCAGTAGTCATGTATGAATGTCAGAGTTGGACCATAAAGAAAGCTGAGCATGCCATAAAAAGGAATGCATTTGAGTCAGTTCTAATGAGGTGGATGAACCTAGAGCCCATTATACAGAGCTTACAGTAAAGTAAGTCAGAAAGAGAAAGATAAATATATACTAACACACATATATATATATATGGAATCTATAAAGATGGTACTGAAGAATTTACTTGCAGGGTAGCAATGGAGAAACAGGCATAGAGAACAGACTTATGGACATGGGGAGAGGGAAGGAGAGGGTGAAATGTATGGAGAGAGTAATGTGGAAACTTACATTACCACATGTAAAATAGATAGCCAATGGGAATTTGCTGTATGTCTCAGGGAACCCAAACAGGGTCTCTGTATCAACCTAGAGGTGTGGGATGGGAAGGGAGATGGGAGGGAGGTTCAAGAGGGAGGGGTCATATGTATACCTATGGCTGATTCATGTTGATGTTTTATGGAAAGCAACAGAATTCTATAAAACAATTATCCTTCAATTAAATAATAAATTAATTTTAACAAAGAAAGTTGAGTGCTGAAGAAGTGATGCTTTTGAACTGTGGTATTCGAGAAGACTCTTGAGAGTCCCTTGGATAGCAAGGAGATCAAACCAGTCAATTCTAAAGGAAATCAGTTCTGGATATTCATTGGAAAGACTGATGCTGAAGCTGATGCACCAATACTTTGGCCACCTGATATGAAGAACTGACTCATGGAAAAGACCTTGATGCCGGGAAAGACTGAAGTCAGGAGGAGAAGGGAATGACAGATAATGAGATGGTGTATGACATCATCGACTCGATGGACATGAGTTTGAGCAAGCTCCAGGAGTTGGTGATGGAAAGGAAAATTCTGGCCTCCTGTAGTCCAGGGGGTGGCAAAGAGTCAGACACAACTGAGTGACTGACCCGAACTGATTTACCATTTAAATTAAATCAGCAATCTTTTTTAAGTTGCCTGATTTTTTAAATGACTATATCAGTATATGCATATTCAAAATTTACACACTTATTATACCCATAAGAAACCAGTACATCACATGCAGAATAGCTTAGCAGTCTGCAAAAATGACCCCCAACAAAACTCTTTTTAAAAGGACATGGTTCTATTATGCACAATCTGTACTGAAGTCATAAGCATCATCTTCCTCTATTTTAAACTCCCAACAAACAAAAGTCTAGGACTAGATGGCTTCATAGGTGAATTCTATCAAACATTTAGAGAAAAATCCTTCTCAAAATATTCCAAACTACTGCAGAGCAAGAAATACTCCTGAGACCATTCTATGAGGTTTGCATCACTCTTAATATCAAAACCAACATCGCACAAAAAAAGAAAATTATCAACCACTATCACTGGGGCTTCCCTGGTGGCTCATATGGTAAAGAATCTGCCTGTAGAGAAGATCTGGGTTCGATCCCTGTGTCAGGAAGATACCCTGGAGAAGGGAATGGTTACCCACTTCAGTATTCTTGCCTGGAGAAGTCCATGGACAGAGGAGCCTGGTGGGCTACAGTCCATGGAGGTCACAGAGTCAGACACAACTGAATGATTAACACTTTCCCTTCATATCACTGATGAATACAGATACAAAAATCCTCAGCAAAATATTAGCAAAATGAATCTTACAAAACATTAAAAGAATCATATGCCAGGATCAAGTGGGATTTATCCCAGAGATGAGAAGAATTTTCATTATCTGTAAACCAATAAATGTTATATACCACATTAACAAACTGAGAATGAAAAACTATATGGTTATTTCAATAGATGCAGAAAAAGCTTTTGAAAAATTCAGCATCTATTTATGATAAAAACTCTCCAGAAAGTGTTCACAGAGGGAATAAATCTCAGCATAATAAAGGCCATATATGACAAACCACAGCTATCCCTATGCTGGAAAGTGAAAAGCTAAAAGCACTTCCTCTAAGATCAGGAATGAGACAGAGATGCCCACTTTTGACATTTTTATTCAACAAAGTATTTGAAATCCTGGCCACAGCCATCAGAGAAGAAGAAGAAATAAAAGAGAACCAGTTTGGAAGGGAAGAAGTAAAACTGTCACAGATTGCAGGTGACATAACAACACACATAGAAAATCCTAAAGGCACAAGCAAAAACTACTAGAGATCAATGAATCTCGTAAAGTTGTAGGATACAAAAGTCATTCACAGAAATCCATTGCATTTCTGTACACCAACAGTGGCGTATCAGAAGGAGAAATTAAGACAAATTTCACCATTTCATCAAAAAGAATACAATACTTAGGAATAAATCTACCTAACGAGGCAAAAGACATATACTCTGAAAACTGTAAGACACTGATGAAAGAAATAGAAGATGAGACAAACGGAAAGATAGACCACGTTCATGGATTGGAAGAATCAGTATTATCAAAATGATCTATACTACCCAAGGCAATCAACAGATTCAATGCAATCCCTATCAAATTACCAATGGCATTTTTCACAGAACTAGAATGAAAAATTTAAAAATTTGTGTGGAAAGACAAAAGACCTCATATAACCAAAGGAATCTTGAGAAAGAAGAACAGAGTTGAAGGAATCAGGCTCCCTGACTTCAGATTATACTACAAAGTTGCAGTAATCAGAACAGTATGGTAAAGTCATTAAAAGGGAAACACAGGTGAATGGAACTGGAAAGCCCAGATATAATTATTTAATAATTAATAATTTATTAGTCAATGATAATTTGGTCAATTAATCCATGACAAAGGAGGCAAGAATATACAATGGACAAAAGACAGTCTCTTCAATAAGTAGAGTTGAGAAAACTTGATAGGTACATACAAAAGAATGAAATTAGAATGCTGCCTAATACTGATACAATACAAAAATAAATTTAAAATGAATTATGGACCTAGATGTAAGACTGGAAATCATAAAACTCCTAGGAGAAAATCTTTTGTACAGCAAAGGTAATCATGACAAATGAAAAGACAACCTACTGAATGGGAGAAAATATTTGCAAATTATGTGACTAGTAAGGGGTTTAATATCCAAGATACATATAAACAGCTCATATATCAAAAAACAAGTAACCTAATTTTTAAAACAAGCAGAAGACTTGAACAGACATTTCTCCAAAGAGGACATACAAACACACGAAAAGATGCTCAACATAGCTCATTATCAGGTAAATGCAAATCAGAACCACAATGAGATATCACCTCACACCTCTCAGAATGGCTGTCATCAACAAGAACACAGATAACAAACGTTGGCAATGATGTGGAGAAAAGGGAACCTTCATATACTATTGGTGGGGATGTAAATTGGTACAGTCACTGTGGAAAAAAGTATGGATTCTTGTCAAAAAGCTAAAAAAATAGAACTACTATTTGACCAACCAATTACACTCCTGAGTATATGTCCAAAAAAACAAAAAAACACCACACTAATTTGAAAGATGCACGCACCCCAATGTTCATAGCAGCATTATTTACAATAGCTAAGATATGGTAGCAACTTAAGTGTTCATCACTAGATGAATGGATAAAGAAGATGGAACCTAAAAAATACAACAAACTAGTGAATATAATAAGGAAATAAATTCACAGATATAGAGAACAAACTAGTGGTTACCAGTGGGGAGAAGAAAGGTGAGAGGGGCAACACAGGTGCAGGAAATTAAGAGGCACATGGTATTATGTATAAAATGCGATAGAAGGATATAATACAAAACAAAGGAATATAGTCTTTTATAATAACTGTAAATGGATTATAACCTGTAAAAATTATGAATCACTGTATTTTATACCTGCAACTTACATAATATTAGTATCATATATCAACTATGCCTCAATTAAAAATGAAAAAAGAAACAATAAGATTACTGCTGCTGCTAAGTCGGGTCAGTCGTGTCCGACTCTGTGCAACCCCATAGATGGCAGCCCACCAGACTCCCCTGTCCCTGGGATTCTCCAGGCAAGAACACTGGAGTGGGTTGCCATTTCCTTCTCCAATGCAGGAAAGTGAAAAGTGAAAGTGAAGTCACTCAGTCATGTCCGATCCTCAGCAACCCCATGGACTGCAGCCTTCCAGGGTCCTCCATCCATGGGATTTTCCAGGCAAGAGTACTGGAGTGGGGTGCCATTGCCTTCTCCGATTACTGATAAGAGGAAAATAGATAATGTGTGCAGTTAGCTACCTCTGTGAAAGCAACCCTATCCTAAAGTATAGTTTATAAATGCGAGGATAAGCATTAATGAAAGTCTCCTAAAGGAAACAAGCCAGAGTTGAAATAAAATCCAACCAGCAACATTAATAACAGTAACAACAAATACAAAGAGATATTTATTAGTCTACTTTTTAGAGGAGCTCAAAGAGCAAGAACTTGTATTGTCAGGGTGTCCATCAAAATATAGGATATAAGAGAACATGCTCTATCATTCCAAGTATCTGGTTCACATAGTAGCTGCAACAAATGGAGATTCTGGCTTATCTATGTTTCTTGGATTTGAACAGTATGGGTCACAGTGTCAGATCTCTTCTGAGTATACAACAGGGCTGAGTTATTGCTGTGTTGTTCAGTCGTTAAGTCATGACCAACTCTTTGTGACCCCATAGACTGCAGCATGCCAGGCTTCCCTGTCTTTCACTATCTTCCTTAATTTGTTCACACTCATGTTCATAGAGTTGGTGATGCTAACCGTCTCATTCTCTGCCATCCTCTTCTTTTGCCTTCAGTCTTTCCCAGTATCAGAGTCTTTTCCAGTGAGTTGGCTCTTTGCATCAGGTGGCCAAAGTACTGGAGCTTCAGCTTCAGCATCAGTCCTACCAATGAGTAACCATGGTGGATTTTCTTTAGGATTGACTGGTTTGATTTCCTTGCAGTCCAAGGGACTCTCAAGAGTCTTCTCTACAGTTCAAAGGTATCAATTCTTCAGTGCTAGCCTTCTTTATGATCCAAGCCTAACATTTATACAGGCCTACTGGCTGAGAACACACACTATCCTGATAACTCTTTGAGGTAATGTCTGAGTGGTCAGCCATTCCTTCTTTATTACAGTTCTTAAAGTACGGTTTCCCTAGGAGCAGCATCAGCATCAAATGGGAACTTCTTAAAAATGTAAATTCTCAGGCCCACCTCAGACTAATTGAATCAGAAACTGTAGAGAGTTGGTTCCAAATTTTGTATTTTAACAAGCTATTCAGATGATTCTAACTCACATTGAAGTTTGAAAACTACTGTTTTCTGCTGACTCTCAACATACATCCTAACATTCTAAAATTATACAACTATCTTTTTAAGGTAAGTATTAGTAACATATATTTTTACTTAAGATAAAGTGAGCTTTCAAGATTTGTTTTATCATTTTCTGGAATTTTTGAACTATAGTTCCCATCCCTAATAAGTGAATTCTGTTACATTCACCAAATACTAATTAAGTATGGTTCAGATGGTAAAGCGTCTGCCTACAATGCGGGAGACTGGGGTTCAGTTCCTGGGTTGGGAAGATCTCCTGGAGAAGGATATGGCAACCCACTCCAGTATTCTTGTCCGGAAAATCCCATGGATGGAGGAGCCTGGTGGGCTACAGCGCATGGGGTCACAGAGTCGGACACAACTGAGCGACTTCATGTCAGATGTGTAATTTGAAGAGATGTAGTAGTGAATGACAAGGCAAATAAATCAGCTGAAGTACTTCTAAACAGAAGTGAAATGGATTATGTTAATTAATATTTATGTTTAACATAATTATATTAATCATAATTAATATTATGTTTAATATTATAAATTGGAATTAAATAGAGAGATAAGATCCAGATTCATCAGCACAGAGAAGAATCCTTTCTATTTCAAAATCTTCTTGGGTGGGGGAATAGGAGCAGGCATAAGAGCACCTTGTATTAAGTAGTGACTTTCAAATTTATAGAAAACAAGAATGAAATTTCACTTGATCTTGTGAAAACTGAGCAACGACAAGACTAGCAAACAAGCAATGAATAAAGAAATTACTAATAGCATATAACATAGTGTATTTTCTTAACTGTCAGGAAAATTTTTCAAGGGGAAAAACCACCTTTGCATTTTGGCTTTAGATATTCAATAAATAAAAATTTCTGATTACAATGATAAACCACTGGATAGCAGTATTATTTAAACTAGGGATCTTCAAACTATTACTCAGAGGGTCTGACAATAAATCGTCTAGGCTTTATAGGTCATTCATATGGTGATCTCCATTGTCAAATATTCAACTAGCCATTGTGTGGAAAAATAAGCCACAAATAATACTTAATAGAACAGATGTGGCTGTGATCCAATAAAACTTTTTTTAAATAAAAAAACAGGCAGCCTATCTGGGCCAGAGTTTGCTGTCCCCTAGTTGAAATAATACTACTTATAAAACATTTATATGCACATAAATAAAGGCTAAACTGAAGTAATCAGAAAATTAAAAAGAATTTTTTTTTGCTTGGAGCTAGTTGGGTTCTTTCAAAAATGGTTTGTGTTTTAAAACAATTCCAAAGGATTTTAGTACATAATAATTCATTTTCCATCTCACAGTAATACTTTCAAATAAGTAGATTTGATGGTGGTGTGGGTGATAATTCATAATAAAGTTTAAAATCTTTTTTTTTTCAGTATAGATTATCAATGTACATGTGTATAGTCTTTCATTTTGAAGATTTACATATGAAGATTTACATTATGGCAAGAAATGCCTTGTGATTTTAGCAAGCTAAGCATTGTTTTTTTTTTAAACCCAAACATTCAGACAACACTCTACAGTAAAAATAAACATCTCAGCACTCACATAATTTAAGAAGAAAAATTCTTTTGTATAAGGAAATAAAAACACAAGTAGCTTTTGTGTTTTTTAAAACTACAATCTTAATCAGTGTTTCCTACTTAAAAATGTATTTCTCAGTAATTACTCTGAACTGTTTATTTTTATTCTGAGTGTAATGTAAATGTGTTTATTTTAGTCTCAGAGTATGGAAACGGGAGGAAGAGTAAGATAATAACCTTCCATTTAGCCTCTTAATGTAGCCTGATTAGGATTTACAAGTTATAATTAACAAAGCTCTAAAATGATTTAATACAAGCGGAGTCTCAGAATTAACCTGCTGTCTGTATCTTATGTATTAACATTCCATTTTCAAATTAAGTTTATGAATTCACTTCTGAAAGGCAAAAAAAGGAGTTTTAGGACCTTAGTCATTTTTCTCTAAAACCAGATAATAGCTTTCATAATGATACCCCTTAATATTACTACGGTTCAATGTAAAAGTGAGTCCACTTTTATGTACAATTTTAAAGGTAATGTTACTTCATCTTAAATTACAAAAGAAAATGAACTAAAATTCAGAATGCTTCTTGGAAATGTCTATGTTTATAAGCGGTAATCCATCAGTGATTATGGTGACAAGTACTAGATAGGAGCTTGATAATCTCAAAGCCTAGCACATGATCACTGCTTATTCCAAATACCATCTCTTCTATGAAAATTTCCTCTCAACTGAATCCTAGATTGGTATCTCATATATCTAAGACTTATATCCTACCTTGTACCTCTTAAATATCCTCAATTAACATATACTGAGTATATGATCACCATATAATAAATTAGTTATTTGTAGTAGTGATAAGGGTTGCCTTTGCTGGGTGGCTGCCTTGTGCAAGGAACTAGAGACAGATATGGTCTTTAGTTTCAAGGAGCTAGCAATAGGATACGAAACACAATAATAAACTAGTGAGGTTAAATGCAATGATGACCCAGAGAGATGGTATGGGAGGGAGGTGGGAGGGGGGTTCAGGATTGGGAACACATGAACACCTGTGGTGGAGTCATGTTGATGAATGGCAAAACCAATACAGCATTGTAAGGTTAAAAAAAAAAAAAGAAATATAATGTATTGAAGGCACAAGGAGGGACAAAAATAGGAGGTGCTATCTGAGACTGAATTGGCTAGGTAAGTTTCCTGGAGGAAACAAAGTCTTAAAGGATGAACAGAACAATGAAGGCTGAAAGGCATTCTCTTCAGAAAGAGCACACCAAGCGTGACACACGTGGTGTGCTTCAGGAGCTGGGGGAAGCTCAGCAAGGCTGGAGTGAGGAAGGCCTGAAGAGGAGCCACAGCAGATGAGGAAGGGGCCATATTACAGGTGTTTTCCTAGCACATTTAGACTTCATTTGAGAGCACCAAAAGGTTTTAAGTAGGATACTCTTTTGCAAAATGCTGAAGAGACTAGAAGCAGGCAAGCTTAGAGGAAGGGAGATCTTTAGGAATTGATTGCAGTAACCTAAGGCAAGATATGTCATGGACCTGAGTTGGCAGTGAGAAAAGGATAGTAAACATAGGAAAAAACATATTCAAGAGATGTTACAAGTCAAAGTGTTAGTTGCTCAGTCGTATCCAGCTCTTTGCAACCCCATGGACTGTGGCCCACCAGCCTCCTCTGTCCATGGAATTCTCCAGGCAAAAATACTGCAGTGAGTAGCCATTCCCTTCTCCAGAGGATCTTCCCAAACCAGGGATTGAACCTAGGTCTCCTGCATTGCAGGCAGATTCTTTATTGTCTGAGGCACCAGGGAAGCATTGGTGTTTGAAAACACATATTCAATAAAAATATGTTTGAAAACCCATATTAAGTATGAGTGTCTAAAAACATGTATTCAATATGAAGATATATGAAAGCACATATTCATGAGATATTACAAATATTGATTGTTAAAATCTGCAATTTGGTTAGCGGTAGATGGGGCAGATGGAGACAGAATTGACTAAGAAAAGGAATACAGAGGTTCTGCCCAGACTTTATGTACTTATTTTTAATTTATTTTTCATCCAACAGATTCCTGGTAAGCATCTACATGTGCTGGCATGGCATCACATTAAATGGTGAATTTATGGGATAAACAATTCAGATTTCTCCTCTTCCCTAATCTTTAAGGAATCATGAGTCTAGTTCTACTGTCAGCTACCTGCATAACATAACCCATCATTGTTGCTCAGTTCAATCTGTAACAGGTTGAAAACCATGACTCACAGTAATGTTTTATGTAGCCTGATCAGAGGTTCTAAAAATGTGACTTTGATTGTTCAGTTCACCACATTCCCCCTCTTGAACTTCTTTACCCTGTTTCCTGAACCTCCCAGGGACCTGAAAGCATCTAAACCAGTGATTCTTGCTTTCAGTTCAGTACAGTTGAGTCGCTCAGTTGTGTCCGACTCTTTGCGACCCCATGGACTGCAGCCTACCAAGGCTTCTCCAAACATGGGATTTTCCAGGCAAGAGTACTGGAGTGGGGTTTGAGTTATTGAGAAACCATCAAACATTTTTTCACAGTGAAAGGCAATGGCACTCCACTCCAGTACTCTTGCCTGAAAAATCCCATGGATGGAGGAGCCTGGTAGGCTGCAGTCCATGGGGTCGCTAAGAGTTGGACACGACTGAGCAACTTCACTTTCACTTTTCACTTTCATGCATTGGAGAGGGAAATGGCAACCCAATCCAGTGTTCTTACCTGGAGAATCCCAGGGATGGGGGATTTTGGTGGGCTGCCGTCTCTGGGGTTGCACAGAGTCGGACACGACTGAAGCGACTTAGTAGCAGCAGCAGCAGTACTATTTTATAGTCCCACTAGCAATGTATAAGGGTCCTATTGAGAGTAAGTCCAGCTCATTGACCTAGCATTCAAGAGGTGGCTCAGTGGTAAACACAGGAGTTTCATGAGATACTGGTTTTGTCCCTGGGTTGGGAAGATCCCTTGGAAGAAGAAATGGCAACTCACTCCAGTATTCTTTCCAGGATAATCCCATGGACAGAGGAGCCTGCAGGCTACAGTCCATGGGATCATAAAGAGTTGGAGATAACTGAGCATCTATTTACTCTACCTGGTTATGATGATGTGTCAGGGTAGAATTCTCTATACTGCCTGTACAAAGGTAACCCTGGTGAGTATCAGAGAATAAAATAGTCCAGAAGAACATAAAGAGATAACTAGCGAAATGAAGCTACAAAAAACCACTACCAGGGGAATTTCCCAGCAGTTCAGTGGTAAGGCCTCTGAGCTTCCAATGTAGGAGGCCCAGGTTGAAACCATGGTCTAGGAGCCATGATTTTGCAAGCTGTGCAGCCAAAAAAAACTATTAATAACAAAATTCTATATTATTCAACAATATCAGTCTGTTCATCAGATAGTCATGACTATCTCAAATGTCTCAGATATTAAAACATTTTTAGGAAATGTTTTACATTTTCTCACATTTTCAGGAAATCTAGTCTAAAGCAATTACCTGTCTTACTGATGAGATAAAACAAGAAAAAGTACTACTACATTTCAATGGTCATCATTGAGGTAAAATCACATTCAAATTACCAAACAAAATTGTATACAGAGATTATAACATGATGTGACTATATACAATATGTGCTATTATTTCCACTTCCAAATTAACAATAAAATGACACATCATGTAGCTCATATTACACAGCTGGAATTCTGATGATATAACAGAATCTAGTCATAGTGATAATGCCAAGATCAAAATGAAACTAAGCTAGGATAAGGGCTTTTAGGATACATCAAACAGGTTTATGGTTGGATAAACTGAGTGAAGCTAAGAAATATACAAAGGAGAACTTTTAACTTATCATAAAAATGCTGATTAAAACAGACAGTGAAATGATATAACAAGGATAACAATTTTATATCAATGATGTTAATATTTGAAGAGCAAGGAAAACATAAACACTAAGCAAAGACAGAACAGCAATACGGAAGGAGAGATTGAAGGACAGTTCAGTTCAGTTCAGTTGATCAGCTGTGTCCGACTCTTTGCGACCCCNTATATATATATATATTTTTTTTTTTTTTTTTTTGCCAGCTTTCTTCATTAGAAAGGGAAACAAAAATAGAAATTCTGACCATGTACTGAGTGCTGAAAAGGATAAATATCTGTGGAGTTCAATGAATTTCTTTCAGATAATTGTAAGTTGCAACTTGCTTAGACTATGGTTAAACAGTCTTATTTGGTATTGTTGATTCTATAGGGGGAGCATAAAACATCTAAAAATATGTTGAGGTTACTCAATCACTGCTTCTGGTTCCCACGAACATCTTAAAGGAAGCATGATTTGAAAGCCATCCTGAAAGGTGGTGTGTGCCAAGTGTTTTATGATGATGATCAAATAGGTAGGGCCTGAAGAAGTTTCAGGAGCCAAGGCCAGATGTGACAGATGGCTGGGACAGGCTGTCCACGGGGCCAAAGGGGATGCCAAGCATTGTTCAGATTAGAGCCAGCTTGTGGGAGAAGTGGGCCCAGGGCAGAGGTCTGGAGGGGGTTGGAGCTACCTACAGATTTAAGAACATTAGGCTATACTACTGAGTAACAGCTTCAGACACCACCACACTGGGCTAGTTTACATAAGGATAAACCAAGATTTCAATGCAGACAAAGACCTAGAATCCACAGAACCCTTGCCTGTGATGTCCAGATGAAGGCCCCCATTTTTCTGCAGAGGCTAGAGTCTCTAGGGCAGAGAAGTAAAGACTGAATTGCTACTAGTATCTGGAGAGCACCCAGAGTTTCTAGATATATTTTCAAAACATCATTCTTAGTATGCATTTTTTTAAACATCCTTTTAGAGATTGCCTCTTGCCATATACTTTATTCTTTTTATATAATAACTTGCATATTATAAATAGGAATAGTTTTCTCTTATTTTATACAATTCAGAAGATACAGAAAAGCACAAGACAGAATCGAAAACTCACCAATGTTCACATTTTTATAGCTTACAGATAATCACTTTTATATTTTCTTGTATTTTCTTCTAGTCATTTTTACATGACTAGAAAATTAGGAATATATTAATTAGAATAGGTACAATTTTTACCTCACTGCCTGCCTGGGGGTGAGCCATAGGATAAAAGATGTGGAAGAGGAAAAATGGATGGGTTACTGGTTTACAGTGTTATGCTTTCATGCTGATCTCCAATCATCCCTGCACAGCCATGGATATCTTGACTTCTTGGGAAGGCTTCTACTCCATGACTATCAATACCATATCTGGGTATCAATTATGGGAACCCTTGACGAGACAAAATAGGATTGAGAAATTTCATTAAAAAATTTTCAAACATATATTTTTCATGGCACAGCTAGTTGTAGGATGTGATTAAGGAGGATGCCTAATTGGTGGCTTGGGGGATGTTGGTGTATACACCCACATGCCAATCAGATAGATTAACATTAGACTCTACACTAAAATTTCCTAACCTTAAAGTGTAATCTCTAGGAGTCAGATAAACTTGGTGGTACCCATGCTGGAGGAGAAACTGCTCTGCCCCTAGATCCAAAACACTTTCTTTTCAAAGTCCAGCATATTTGCTCAGGATCTATGGCACAGGGCAGTTCAGACAGGCTTTGTCACCTTATGAAGGTGGTATTACCACTCCCATTCTACAAATGAAGAAACTGAGGCTAATAGAGATTAAATAATGTGCCCAAAGTCACTTGGCTAGTGTGTGAACTCAAATCATTGTGTTTCCAAAGCCTATGTCTTGAGATTGGTTAGCTTTTAACCAAATCTCCTGTGCCCACAGCTAGACCTCATCTCCCAGTCTCTCTGGCAGGTAGGTATGGCCATGTGACAGAGAGCTCTGGCCAATGAAGTGTGGTGGAAGTGATGGATGTCTCTTCCAGGTTTGTCCATGGCAACTGCCCACATGTAATGTTCCATATTTTCTCTTCCCTTTGTGTGATGGCTGGATGCCAATGTACAAGGACACCTTGGAATCCACATGTGGAGGATGATGGTACCTTGTCAGCTTGGGGCCCTGAATGACTTGTGGAGCAGGGCACCTTCCTCTGCCACCAATTTTCCTTCACTTGAGACCTATTGGACTTCACGTGAGTCCATGTATCATTAGCAGCTGTCATTCAGTTCAGTTCAGTTCAGTCGTTCAGTCGTGTGCGACTCTTTGTGACCCCATGAATAGCAGCACGCCAGGCCTCCCTGTCCATCGCCATCTCCCGGAGTTCACTCAAACTCAAGTCCACTGAGTCAGTGATGCCATCCAGCCATCTCATTCTCTGTCATCCCCTTCTGCCTTCAATCTTTCCCAGCATCACGGTTTTTTCAAATGAGTCACCTCTTCACATCAGGTGGCCAAATAATTGGAATTTCAGCTTCAACATCACTCCTTCCAATGAACATCCAGGACTTTAGGATAGACTGGTTGGACGTCCTTGCAGTCCAAGGGACTCTCAAGAGTCTTCTCTGACACCACAGTTCAAAAGCATAAGTTCTTCGGTGCTCAGCTTTCTTTGTAACCCAATTCTCACATCCATGCATGACTACTGGAAAAACCATAGCCTTGACTAGATGGACTTTTGTTGACAAAGTAANGCCATAGCTTTGACTAGACAGACCTTTGTTGGTAAAGTAATATTTCTGCTTCTTAATATGCTGTCAGAGAATGACACTAATGAACAGTTACACTAACAAACCAAGACCCATACACAAAGGGATATTAACTCCAAAGGAGGGAGTAAAGTATGTAACTTCTTCAGAGCCCTGACACAGAAGTTCCTCAGCAACATTTATTATTAATTCACTTAGTACAAAACACCTGTCAAGACATCATAAGAAGAAAGGAGAGAATAGGATCTTAGGAGCATTGTTTCTGAGAACTTTAAAAAAAGTACAAATTATATTAAAAAATGTAATCCACTTAGACAAAAACCTGAGTTTTAGAACTTCAAACATTCCAGTGAAAATGATACCTCTTCATGAAGAATGGGTCTACTTCAATCTGAAAGAATGAGTAGGAAGAGACAGATTGCAGATAAGCATCAGAGAAACCTCCAAACCAATGCAGTCACTTGTGTGGTTTGCTGTCTTAAAAATACTGTTTCCCTTAGTTATTGACTAAATAAAACTGGTTTGGGTCATCTTCTTGAATTAGATAAGAACATCAAATATATTTGTTACTCAAGGAAATTTATGTATAGTGATGACAGTGTAATATGGTAATATGTATATTTACTGATTCAACAGCAAATAAAATCACCAATATGCCATCCTAGCACTCCTGTAGTTTGAACAGTTTGATTCAGGTAATAATTATGTAATAATAGTAGACTGGAAACAACAAAAGGATCCTATCTGATTAAAGGGAACTCTATCTACAATTTCTTATGAAAAGTCATTGAAAGCCCCTTGCCTTGTTCAAGGGTCTACTGTACAATTTTACCAAATTATCTACATAAGATATTTCAGAGCAAGGAAGAAGAACATAATACTTGCTTGGAACCATTTTTAAAAGAAAATCATAGCAATGAGCTGTTGAAGGCTCTTAAAAAACTCATTAGAGGCTTTGAAATATATTTTAAAGCACATTCTTCATTTTGATAAATTTATTTCAGTGTATGTAATTTAGGAAATAAAAAATAAATATTTTAGTGAATGCTGAATATGAAGTTGAATATTAAAGGGTTATTTTAATTCAACGTGCTGGTTTTTTTGTATTGAGATGGATAAACTATTTGAAGAAGTTTAACTTTTATTTTTTAAATCCTAATCATACTGTGGAAACAGTGGCTGACTTTATTTTTCTGGGCTCCAAATTCACTGCAGATGGTGACTACAGCCATGAAATTAAAAGACACTTACTCCTGGGAAGGAAAGTTATGACCAACCTGGATAGCATATTATAAAGCAAAGACATTACTTTGCCAACAAAGGTCCGCTAGTCAAGGCTATGGTTCTTCCCAGTGGTCATGTATGGATATGAGAGCTAGACTATAAAGAAAGCTGAGCACCGAAGAATTGATGCTTTTGAACCGTGGTGTTGGAGAAGATTCTTGAGAGTCCCTTGGATTGCAAGGAAATCCAACCAGTCCATCCTAAAGGAGATCAGTCCTGGGTGTTCATTGGAAGGACTGATGTTGAGGCTGAAACTCCAATACTTTGGCCACCTGATGCAAAGAGTTGACTCACTGGAAAAGATCCTGATGCTGGGAAAGATTGAGGGCAGGAGGAGAAGGGGACGAGAGAGGATGAGATGGTTTGGATGGCATCATTGACTTGATGGACATGGGTTTGGGTGGACTCCGGGAGTTGGTGATGGACAGGGAGACCTGGCATGCTGCGGTTCATGGGGTCGCGAAGAGTCTGACATGACTGAGTGACTGAATTGAACTGAACTGAATCATATTGCATATTTATAAGCAACTTGCTCAGTCACTTATACATCACTAATTACCTACAAAGCATTAAGCACTATTCAAGGCACTAGGGATACAGCAGTTTATGAAGTAGCCAGAGGCCATGCAAAGAATTTCACCTTTTTTATTTTGAGTAAGATAAGAAGGAGGAGTGGTTTGGACAGAGAAGTGACAGATAGGACACACAGAAGACAGAAGTGACACACAGATATGTTGAGTAGAATGTAAGGAAGCAAAGGTTAAAGCATGTAAAAAATAGTTGCTTAAAGAAAATTTAAAGGAAAACCACGGTATGGAGTTGCTGAAATTTCTTAAGCAAAAACGTTTTGAAATACAGTAACTTAGAGGAGAGAAATGATTGTGGTTTGGGAGCTGCGGAGGTGGTAAGAAATAGTTCTATTCTGGATATATTTCAGGGTAGAATTGAACAGAATTTGATGATAGACTGATTTCTGGCATGGGCAGCTGGGGTAGGGGTGGGGATAAGAAATTCATTTTTAGACATATAAATTTGAAATAACAATTAGACATAAAATGGGAGATGCTAAAGCTATGAATTAGATCAGCTCGTGTAGCAAGTCAGTATAGATGAGGAACAGGTTCAAGCACTGTGAGAAGTTGGAAAAGACAGAGAAACCTGGCTGTCGCTACACAGACTTGGCATTATGGCAGTCACCAGTGACCCTGCCAAGAAACATTCTGGTGGGTATTCATGAAGAAACGATCTCAACTTGGTTAACATCAAATTTTAGGTATTGTATATGGTTTCTATAAAACCATGTATAATTTTTGGAAGAAAATGTTTAAAAGATACCAAATATAATTGGAAACATACAAAAGAAGACTCTAAATCCGAGGAGGTGCTAATAAAATGGTCTTGGCCATCGTTTGCTAGATGTATTCCAAAGTCCTAACAGTATTCTCTCACTAAGACAGGTAAAAACCAAACCGAATAGAACATAAAAGTTATCATAATTAGAGCAGATATTTTCCTATATTCCAGAAAATTCTCTCCACAGTGCTAAGAAAGTACCTATGCTCTGAGGATGCAAAGTATATTTTCTTACACTCAGCAGCAGTAATTCTTATCAAACGCTGGCAGCTTTTCATAAAATCGATGCTTAAGTCAAGAATCACTTAATACGTTACAGGGAAGAGATGCAAGAACATTTCTTTGACAGATAGTCTATTTCAGTCATACACTATAGGTGAAAGTATTGAATTAAGCACCAAAAGCCCAGGATGCTCTTTGTTCCAACCTTTGAGACTGAACAACCATCTTGTCTACCAAACTCAGTACCACATGTACACATATACAACTAAATCCATGATAATAGGATCCAGCAGTTGTTACAGACACCAGTAATCATGATTTCAAAGAAATAGGCTCTTAAGCCCCATACAACAACACAAAATGCTTCTTAAACAAGTAAATCTATGCTGTTAGTCTGCAACATTCTCATTTATCTCTTTTTTATAAAACTGGCCCAAATTCACGTGGCTGAGCTTTCCAGATAAACTGGCTGCTTGTTTTACTATGCTGCTGCTGCTGCTGCTAAGTCGCGTCAGTCGTGTCTGACTCTGTGCGACCCCAGAGACAGCGGCCCACCAGGCTCTGCCATCCCTGGGATTCTCCAGGCAAGAACACTGGAGTGGGTTGCCATTTCCTTCTCCATTTACTATTGCTAATATTCACTTATTGTAGGCAGAATAAAAACAATAACATAGTAAAAAGATGCTAGGCTGACAAAATATCTCAAGTGCTTCAAGCAAGCCTATGCTGAGAAATCTAATCCTGACATTAACTCCTGAAAGTGTGAAAATCTAATATACTTTTCAATTTCAAACTAAAGTAAACCCGAGTCTTATAAAAACTTTACATGGAACATATACAATATACACTGTCGACCAATGTAATAAAGATTTTTAAGTTAAGAGACACAATTTGCATATTTACTAATACATAAGAAACTAATTTCCAATTATTCATCCTTTTCACTTGGGGCTGTCACCACTGATGCAAATATCTGAATGAACTATAACATAGCACTTATCAGGTCTGGCATTTTAAATAATTCTCTTTACCTTGTAAAGCTTTGGTATCTGTCACTAAAGCAAAAAATAAATAAAACAAATATAAAATTATTTAAGTTGACAGGAATCATTCAGATGTATTGAAGACAGTGAAATGAGATGTAATAATGATGCAACATAAGGAAGGCTCTGGGTGGTAAGTATCATAGAAAAGAGGTGTAACTCAGATGTTAAGAGAATTTAGGAGTCAGAAAGTGTTCTCCAAACAAGTATGTGGTGAAATGGGAAGAAGAGGGTGGGCAAAGATAGAAGATCAGAAAAAGCTTCACAGAAGAGTCAGCACTTGATCTTTCAGAGTTAGGTTTTGGACAAAAGAGGAAAACTTTAGCATAAAAAAATCAGGTGATGTGCCAAAGGTCACAAAATTACTTACTGAAAGTCAGGCCTGGAACAATGGTTTCCTGATGTCTAAAAGCAAGTAGGGCTTGGGTTAGGCATTGAATTTGGCACACAAGGGGTGGTTTTGGCTGTACTTTTCATCTAGTTTTTCCTCACACTACGTGATCTTTGTCTATTTTTTCCATTTCTCTGGTTGAAACTGGTCACCATGAAAACACTATGTGCTAAAAAGACACTGAGAACAGGAAAAATTTCACAGTTTATATTTAAATTATCTATATTGCTTGACAGAAACTATACAAAACAAAAATCTGTATCTTGGTATACCAGCAGTATCTGACTTATGACAGGTGTTATTATTATTTTTTGACTAAATGCATTACAAATGTGCTCCTTAGCACTTCCTTACTTATTATTCTTCATGTTCTCTACTTATTTTGTATCTATATGCCATGTTTCCCCAGCTGGATGGAGTTCCAGTGAGCATTTTGCATTGTGCAGCAAGTTAGGATCCATGTCTTGTTTCTGATTCTCTATTTCTAGAACCATGCCTGGTACAGAGGGTTGAATGTCTGCAGAATGAAGAGTTAAACAAACAAAACAGTGTCTTTAGTTTCTTTTCTACCCATTAAAGTAGAGAAATCACTGAATTTATTTGGATCATTCAGAAACCAAAATCAAACCCCAAAGTCACTTTTCTCTGAGTCTATGTTGGTAATACTACTTTCTAGCTGGGGTAGGGTAGGAGTGGGAAACAGGTTCTCCTCTCCTGTGGCTGATTATTACCACAGTTCTAGTAACCCAGTGGGGCACTGCGCACGGTAACTAACCTTCCCCAGGGAAGGCAGACCTATTTGCTTGTTTGTTCTTATTCCCCACCTACTTTATGACTGAAGTCTCGCTTTTACATCCATGTCACTCTATTTCTTGAATTCTTTTCCATCAATGTTCCTAAATAACAATAAAAGAAGGGAGAAGAATTCCAGAAGGATGAGTATTTGTCACGCAATTTCACTCACAGTGGCTTCAAGCAATCAAAGCATTCTAAAAAGTGAGAAAATGCTAAAAGATATTAGAAAAAAACCTCAACCAACTGTTTCTCTTGCCACAAATTAGCAGACTCTAACTCAGAACTGAAAACGCTGGCTGTGTGTACATTTACAAAAGCATATGCAAAGATGTCTAGCATGGTTTTGGAACTCGAAACCCTCATGCAAGGGTGAAACTTTAAATTTTGTTCCTTGCAAAATACAAAGTCTAGCATATGCTCAACAAATGTTTATGAATTTAAGTCCAAATTGAACTAATGAAAAACAAGAAACATTAAAGTACTCACTAACTGGACACTAGTCATGAAGAACTATCATATTAAAATCGTATTAAAAATCTTTTGTCATTCTCAAATTTTTTTTTGTCATATTCAAATCATGAAGAGACTAATCACAATGATCATAAATTAATGCTAAACAACAAATGTCTTAATCTCTATTTTATTCAAAGTCTTTAAAATGTTAGTAATAAATGTAATACTTACAAATAATTGCTGGTGGACATTCAAGTGTGAAACCCCCATATTAAAAGCCAGACAAAATAAAAAGTGACAGCTCAACTAAAACCAAACCACATTTTAAAGTCATTNGTCTTAATCTCTATTTTATTCAAAGTCTTTAAAATGTTAGTAATAAATGTAATACTTACAAATAATTGCTGGTGGACATTCAAGTGTGAAACCCCCATATTAAAAGCCAGACAAAATAAAAAGTGACAGCTCAACTAAAACCAAACCACATTTTAAAGTCATTTTTCACGTAGCTAAAATGACATCATTGCCTTAACAAAGCAGAAAGCACGCACTGCATCTGTGTTGGTGGAGCTGAGCAAATACACATGTGGCCTGATTTATTTCCAGACTGTGAAAATTTTAGTGTACTGCTNAGCTAAAATGACATCATTGCCTTAACAAAGCAGAAAGCACGCACTGCATCTGTGTTGGTGGAGCTGAGCAAATACACATGTGGCCTGATTTATTTCCAGACTGTGAAAATTTTAGTGTACTGCTAAAGATGCTTTCTCTGACCATTTAGCACAAGTGCTAAAGCAATATTCCCTGTCAAAGGGGCCTCGCTGAAAGAGAGGTTACTAGGCAAGTGTTCTACTGTTTCTACCATTCCCAATAAAATTATATGGGAAATAAATTCCAGAGGTTTCTGTCTATAGGGGTTCAGAGAAGGTTTAAGAATAAAGCTTTAACCAGAACACAAATTCCAATGGAAGTTTCATTTTTCTCATTCTTCAAAAAAAGCTTCTCCATTGACCTCAACTCTGGAGATCCATAGGGAGTGTCAGTATTCCATAAAAACAGAGTCGAATTAATTACATTTGAGCTGTCTATACTGTGTTCTCCTTTTTATAACCAAGAAGCTAAGTAGACAGACTTTGGAAAGAGAAGAAAACAAAAGGAGAGATGAGGAAGGAACAAGCCTTCTTCTCTTCCATTTGGGGCTTAAAGTGCTCCAAATATTAAGAACAAAATCAGGGTCCCTGCCTTCCATGAGCGCTCTGGGTTTTGTTTCATTCACTGCTGTGTTCCCAGCAGTGTCTGGCCATCAGAAACTCAATGAATATTTGCTGAATGAATTATGATGGTGAACGTCTATTTTGTTACTGTCTTGTAAAGCTCCTTATGGACAGTCATGGGTCTTCCCTGAAGGTGGCGGATACTGTTAGGGCTAGTGACATGGGAAGGCACAGGTCTCTAAAGTGGATGAGAATGCCTGACTCTGAATTCTCATTCTTTGATCTTGTGCCTTATAAAAACACGGAGCTCCTTGGGAATGGCACTGTGATGACCAGGAGAAAGGGAGGAAAGAAAAAGGTCTAATTGAGGAATGATATTTTCTAATGCTACGTTATTTCCCTTAGAGTCCAGCATCCATGGGATGTTAACAGGTGTTCAGCTCAGGGAGGTCTGCCCTGTGACCCTACCTAGTCACTCTAACTGCCTCCCCCTTTTCACCCCCATACGAGGCACTACTTTCTAACACTCTAATTTGTTTGTATGTTTTGCTATCCACATTTCCTTACTAGAATATAAATTCCATGAAAGTAAGGGTCATACAACTATATAACCAAATGCCTAGAAAAGTGTCTGACATAATAGCTGTCACTTAAATATTAGCTGAATAAATTAATTGTTGCCAAGCATCATTCTAAAGGGTGAATGAGACCAAAAAATATCCCTATTTCTTCTACAGTTACATTCTATGAAGACCAGGAAAAAGGAACACGAGGGAAATAGGAGACTGAAAAGCTTTCTTTACTTCCTTATTTTCCAGGGGACTGACTAAGCATGTGTACAGTAAAAAGTGATGAAGAGCCTTTCTTCCCCTCAAACTGAACATGTGACAGCAGCAATATTTCCCATATACACTGAACACAGACTGAGAAACACACTCCTGTGTCCTGTTTAGGTAATGCCATTGAGGCTGCCCTTGCTGTGATGCTGGCAGTAAAAGAGGACTTCCAAATGTACACATAGTTCAGTTCAGTTCAGTTGCTCAGTCATGTCTGACTCTTGTGACCCCATGAAACACAGCACACCAGGCCTCCCTGTCCATCACCAGCTCCTGGAGGCCACCCAAACCAGTACTTGGATGCAAACTCAAAATGACAGAATGATTTCTGTTTCCAAGAAATATCATTCAATATATGATTTCTGTTTCCATTCAATATCACGGTAATCCAAGTCTATGCCCCGACTGGTAATGCTGAAGAAGCTGAAGTTGAATGGTTCTATGAAGACCTACAAGA
>SJYV01026023.1:0-12359 GCA_006410875.1 Neotragus pygmaeus | reverse complement strand
CAGAAATGGTACGGACCTAACAGAAGTAGAAGATATTAAGAAGAGGTGGCAAGAATACACAGAAAAACTGTACAAAAAAGGTCTTCATGACCCAGATAACCACAATGGTGTGATCATGCATCTAGAGCCAGACACCCTGGAATGAGAATTCAAGTGGGCCTTAGGAAGCATCACTATGAACAAAGCGAGTAGAAGTGATGGAATTCCAGTTGGGCTATTTGGAACCATGCCCAGTTCTAACTGTTGCTTCTTGACCTGCACACAGGTTTCCTAGGAGGCAGGTAAGGTGGTCTGGCATTCCCATCTCTTTCCTAAGAATTTTCTACAGTTTGCTGTGATCCACAAAGTCAGAAGTTTGCACAATTCCAAAACAAATATATCAGAGGACCACTGTTAAACCAGTATGCATGCATATGGAGTCACTCAGTCTCGTCCGACTCTTTGTGATCCTATGGACTATAGTCCACCAGGCTCCTCTGTCAATGGAGTTTTCCAGGCAAGAATACTGGAGTGGTTTACCATTTCCTACTCTGGGATATCTTCCCGACCCAAGGGTTACATCCACATCTCCTACTTTGGCGGAGGAGGATTAGTTACCACTGCACCACAGGGGAAGTCCCGTAAAAACATTAGTTCAACTAAAAATTTATTCTATTCATCCAATGTTTGTGGATTGTTAGAAAAAAAAGTTGATACGGATTCCTTTGTCTCCTTTTCCTGTATTCATCTTATTTTCTTCTTCATAAAAAGTAGTCAATTACTAAGTTCNAGTCCCGTAAAAACATTAGTTCAACTAAAAATTTATTCTATTCATCCAATGTTTGTGGATTGTTAGAAAAAAAAGTTGATACGGATTCCTTTGTCTCCTTTTCCTGTATTCATCTTATTTTCTTCTTCATAAAAAGTAGTCAATTACTAAGTTCAAGAGGAATAAGTTCATTTCAGTATCCAGGTGCACAAACATAACCATAAGCTCATTTTTATGTAATAAATAAACGTGTTTGTTTATACAGAATATGGGAGGAAAAACACATTGGGGAGAAAAACAATAGCAGGAGGATAAAGAATTCACATCCAGAAGTTAACTGAAAAAGCTCCTTTAAAACCAATATGTTAATGTGAAAGTTTAGCAAAATTACACTTCAAATGACATAAATGAAATAATAATTCAGCATTTATTTTTATGCAAAGAACATTTTATATTTATACATTGTACGATGAGTTTTTGGTTTTTGTCACGCATTTCTGATGATGTTTTTAGAACAGAGTATGGCTTTTAAAGTTTAGTTGACATTTATTTAGTATAGCATATACTTTAAAATATAAGTTTTACTTCACACCAGTAGAAATTTAAATTGAAAGTACCCTGATATATCATATCAATTTAATTTTGTAATAAGGCTGTGGCAGAGACCAGAACTCCTCTACATGAGTGGTGAGAATGGAAATGGCACAAATATAAAGTGAAAATGTATCAATATCTAGCAAAATTATATACAGCAATCCCATTTCTGATAAGTACAAGTTTATCACTGGAGTATCATTTATAGCAAAGGACTGAAAACAAAGTAATCATACATTTGTCAGTAAGGGACTTTCTGAATAAACTATGGCACATGTAAGCAATGGATTACCAGGAAGATGTAGAAAGGGAAGAAAAATCTCTCCATATACTAGTATGAGGCAACCACACAGATGCAGCGTTACATAAAAAAAGTGGGGTGGAAAGTATATTTTATTTTTTAAGAAAGAGGATATTTAGATAGACATATTCATATTTGCTTATATAAAAAAACTGAACATTTTAAAAGTTACCAATGGCAAAGGGAAGAGAAAAACCAAGGTTGAGAGACAGAAACAGAAACTAAGCTTCTTTGAATGTATCTTCTTTTAAAGAGACTCAACTTTTACTATGTAAATAGTTACATAGATATAATAATTTTATTTAAAAATTTACAAAAGTATAAACTATAAAATTATAAACAATAAAACTTTTGTAAATTTTTAATACTATAAAACTAAAAAAGTAAAATTTAAAAAATGAGCCAAAATGACCACTTAGAGAAAAACTACTGTAAGTGACTTTAAAAAACAGCAGTATTACTGTATATCACTACTGGGACATGCCATAAAGATAAAGATAATTGATCTAAAAATACAAGTACACCCAGTATACCCAGTAATCATATTGCTGGTAGTAGTGCTGTTATACTGTTGTTATGTTACTGCAGGCAGACGCTTTACCGTCTGAGCCACCAGGGAAGCCCTATTCTGAGACAGTTGTATATATAAGGTATATAAGGTGATATGATCGTATGATATTCCAATTCATACATTCCCAGAGTCACTGCAAGTGGTATTCTCAGCATGAAAGGAAACCTAGATATCAACAAAGACTAGCTTAAATAAAAAACCTGTAGTCCTAAATCTGAGTCGAAAATAAATTTATGTTCAGTTATGACTCTACTTTGTCATATTTTATATGTAAAGAAGATATATTCTCCTTATGTTATCCACTAGAAAAGACCTAGAAAAGAGGCTCAACATAGTAGCAGGCCCTTAGTGCCTAGATTATAGTCTTGGGGTAATACCTGATTCCAGGTCTGAGGAAGGAAGTATATAAGTTAAACCAAGATCATGTCACATTAAAAATTATATATTTAAGCCATCCATATATGAAAGAATAAATCAAAAAGGAAATTTCAAAGTATTTTTAGATGAAAAGGAAAACACTACCAACCAGAATATCATACCTGCCTCCTGAGAAACCTGTATACAGGTCAAGAAGCAACTGTTAGAACCAGACATGGAAGAGCAAACTATTCCAATGGGGAAAGGAATATGTAAAGGATGTATGTTTTCACCCTGCTTATTTAACTTATATGCAGGGTATGCAAAATGCCAGGTTGGATAAAGCTCAAACTGGAATCAAGATTGCCTGGAGAAATATCAATAACCTCAGCTATACAGATGACACCACCCTAATGGCGAAAGCGAAGAGGAACTAAAGAGCTTCTTGATGAAGGTGAAAGAGGAAACTGAAGAACCTGGCTTAAAACTCAGCATTCAGCAAACTAAGATCATGGCACCCAGTGCCATCACTTCCTGGCAAATAGATGGGGGAAAAAATGGAAACAGTGACAGACTATATTTTCCTGGGCTCCAAAATCACTGGTGATAATGACTGCAGCCACAAAATTAAAAGACGCATGCTCCTTGGGAAAAAAGCTATGACAAACCTAGAGAGCATATCAAAAAGCAGACACATCACTTTACTGACAAAAAGTCCACATAGTCAAAGCCACGGCTTTTCCAGTAGTCATGTACAGATGTGAGAGCTGGATCATAAAGAAAACTAAGCACCAAAGAACTGATTTTGAACTGTAGTCCTGGAGAAGACTCTTGAGAAGACCCTTGCAGACCTTGAACTGCAAGAACAAACCAGCCATCAATCCTAAAGGAAATAAACCTTGAACAATCATTGGAAGGACTGATACTGAAGCTGAAGTTCCAATACTTTGGCCACCTGATGTGAAGGGCCAACTCACTGGAAAAGACCCTGATTCTGGGAAAGATTGAAGGCAGGAGGAGAAGGGGATGACAGAGGATGAGATGGGTGGATGGCATCAGCAACTCAATGGACATTATTTTAAGCAAACTCCAGGCAATGGTGAAGGACAGGGAAGCCTGGTGTGCTGCAGTCCATGGGGTCGCAAAGAGTCAGACACAACTGAGCAATTGAACAACAACAATAACCTAAGAGAATTCATGAGATATGCCACTAAAATAGCACTTACAAGATTTATGCTATTCAATGCTTATACTAGAAAAAGAAGAACGACCTTAAAATAGTAGCAAATTAAATGCAAAATAAGCAGAAGAAAGTTATACTCAAGACCAAAGTATTTAGGTCTCATTGAAACAGAAAACACAAAGGCCATAGGAGAAGTTAATGAAACTGAAAACTGTTTTTTTGAGAATATTGATAAAAATTATTAAACTTTCTATGAAGAATAAGAATAAAGGAGAAAAGATGTTAATATTTCTATTATATACTGCACTAATATTGGGATTACTAGTATCAGGAATTCTAGAGGAAATATTTATTACTACAGACTACAGATGTTAATAGGACAATAAAGGAATGCTATGAAAAATAGTATGGCTATAAATTTAACAACTTAATTGAATTGTAAAAAAAACAACAACCCTGGACTATATAATCAACCACAATTTACTAAAAAAGAAATAAATAACTGATTAGTCCTATTAAAGAAATTGAGTATGTAGTTAAAGCCCTCCCATAAAATGAAACAAAAGTCCAGGCCTAGACAGAGGTAAATTCCACCAAAATTTTAGAAAGAAAGAATACTAATACTACATAAACTCTTCCAGAAAACTGAAGGGGAAAATCTTCCAAGTTCATTCATGGAGACTAGCATTGTTCTGATGCCAGTCACTACCTCAGGTAGAAAGATGGGAGGGTCCATACATGTGCTGCTAGGTAAGGAAGCTGTGCCTCAGAAAGCTCAGAAAGGTGAAGGGATTTACATATAGTGGTGGACCTGATGGGAAAATTCCTGCAGAACATCTTCTGAATGCTCGCAGAGGACCCAGACTTCCGGAAAAGCAAACCAATCTTCTTGGAATGAGGGGTTTTGTCATTGGTGCTGTGTGACCTGATAAAACTTGATGCTACTGAAAGGGGTCAGTCCTGAACCCCAGAAGAAGGAGATTTAACCCCAGGACTTTGGACCACCAGAGAACTCCTGACCCCATGGAACATTAATAGATGAGAGGCCACCAAAAGTCCTCCATCTCAACACTGAGACCAAGCTCCATGTAAGAGCTAGCAAGCTCCAGTGCATGACACTCCATATCAAACCTTCAGCAGAACAGGAGCACAACTCTGCACATTAACAGGCAGGCTAATCAAAGCCATACTGAACAGAGAGACACTCCCAAAACAGTACTGGACATGGCACCGCCCTCCAGAGAGACAAGATTCAGCTCCATCCATGAGAACACAGGCACAAGTCCCCTCAATCAGGAATCCTTTCCAAGACACTGTTCAACCCCACCCAAGGGAGGCAGACTGCACAATTAAGAGGAACTATGACCTTCTAGTCTGCAGAAAGGAGATCCTCTGTCCTTGGGAATCTCCAGGCAAGAGAACAGATACTGAGGAAGGAGAATTTATAGGATATGGTTACTGACTGAATGATGAGGATGAGAGAAAAAGGAATTTCCAAGGTTTAGCACTCAGGCCACAGGAAAGCTAGTGGTTCTCTAGCATAGGGTCGCACAGAGTCCGACACAACTGAAGCGACTTAGCATGCATGCATTCACTGGAGAAGGAAATGGCAGCCCACTCCAGTGTTCTTGCCTGGAGAACCCCAGGGACAGAGGAGCCTGGTGGGCTGCCATCTATGGGGTCGCACAGAGTCAGACACGACTGAAGCGACTTAGCATGCATAGCATGACCTTCTAGTCTACAGAGAGGAGACCCCAGACACAATAAATTAAACAAAATGAAAAGACAGAGAAATATACAGCAGATAAAGGAACACGGTAAAAACCTACCAGACTAAAGAAGAGAGGAGGAAATATGTAGTCGACCTGAAAGAGATTTCAGAATAATGACAGTAAAGATGATCCAAAATCTTGAAAACAAAATGGATTCACAGATAAACAGACTGGAGGCATGGATCAAGAAGATGAAAGAAATGTTTAACAAGGTCTTAGACCTAGAATCAATGATTCTGAATTGTGCTGGACAAGACTCTTGAGAGTCCCTTGGACAGCAAAAGATCAAACCAGTCAATCCTACAGAAAAAAATCAATCCTGAATATTCATTGGAAGGACTAATGCTGAAGCTGAAGCACTGATACTTTGGTCACCCAATATGAAGAGCTGACTCACTGGAGAAGATCCTGATGCTGGGAAAGGTTGAGGGCGACAGGAAAAGGGGACAACAGAGGAAGAGATGGTTGGATGGTATCACTGACTTGATGGACGTGAGTTTGAGCAAACTCTGGGAGACAGTGAGGGACAGGGAAGCCTGGCATGCTGCAGGTCATGGGATGACAGAATCAAACATGACTTAGTGACTGAACAACAACAATAAAGAAGAATTAAAGGATGAAAATCAACAATGGATAACATAATAACTAAGATTAAAAACACACTGGAGGAAACCAACAGAAGAGTAATTGAGGAAGATGAACAGATAAGTGAGCTGGAAGATAAAACGGTGGAAATAACTGAAGCAGAGCAGAGTAAAGAATAAAAAGAAATGACAGTCTCAGAGATCTCTGGGACAACATTAAGTGCCCCAACATTTGAATCATAGGCATGCCAGAAGAAGAAGACCAAAGGAAAGGGCATGAGAAAATATTTGAAGAGATTATACTTGAAAACATCTGTAAAATGGGAGAGGAAATAGCCATCCAAGTCCAGGAAGCCGAGAGAGTCCCATATAGGACAAAGCCAAGAAGAAACATGCCAAGACACATGTTAATCAAACTAACAAAAATTAAACACAAAGAAAAATATTAAAAGCAGCAAGGGAAAAGCAACTAGGAGATCTCCATAAGACTAACAGCTAGTCGTCAACAAAAGCTCTGTAGGCCAGAAAGAAATGGCAGAATATAGTTAAAGTGATGAAAGGGAAAAAACCTACAACCAGGATTACTCTATACAGCAAGGATCACACTCAAAGGAGAAATCAAAAGCTTTACAGACAAACAAATGTCAAAAAGAATACAGCGCCACCAAATCAGCTCTTCAACAAATGCTAAAAGAACTTCTCTAGACAGCAAACACAAAAACAAATGGTCTGTAAAAACAAACCAAAGACAATAAATTGTAACAGGGTATACTTACCAATAATTACCTTAAATATAAATGGGCTAGATGCTCCAACTAAAAGACATACTGGCTGAATGGATACAAAAAGGAAGACCCTTATATAAGATGTATACAAGACATCCACCTCAGACCCAGGGACACAGACAGACTCAAAGTGAGGAGCTAGAAAAAGATATCCCATGCAAATGGAAATCAAAAGATAAAATAAGACTTTAAAATAAAGACCGTTAAAAAGGCAAAAAAAAAAAAAAAGACACTTCATAATGATTGAGGGATCAATCCAAGAAGAAGATGTAACAATTATATATATATATCCAACATAGGAGCACTCCAACACATAAGGCAAATGCTGACAAATATTAAAGGGGAAACTGACCATAACACAATAGTGGGGGACTTTAATACACTCAAAGCAATGGACAGATCATCCAGACAGAAAATTATTAGGGAAACACAAGATATAAATAATCCTTTGGAACAGTTGGACCTAATTGACACCAACAGGGCATTTCATCCAAACACAACAGATTTCACTTTTTTCTCAAGTGTACATGGAACATTCTCTAGGACAGATCTTGGGCCATAAGTCAAATCCTGGTAAAATTTTAAAAAACGAAATTACTTCAAGCATCCTTTATGATCACAATCCTATAAGATTCTATATCAACCTCAGGAAAAAAACTATTAAAAAAACACATGGAGGCTATACAACATGCTTCTGAATAACCAAAAGATCACTTCAGAAAACAAAAGGGAAATAAAAATATGCCTAGAAACAAGTGACAATGAAAATACGACACTCAAAACCTATGGGGTGCAGTAAAAGCAATGCTAAGAGGGAAATTTACAGCAATACAAGCCTACACTGAGAAACAAGAGAGACACTGGGAAAAGAACATAAACTTCCATACCTAAAGCAACAAGAAAAAGTAGAACAACAACAAAAAAATCTCAAAGTTAGTAGACAGAAAGAAATCATAAAGATTAGAGCAGAAAATTAGTTGAAAAAGACTATAGCAAATATCAATAAAACTAAAAGGTGGTTCTTTGAGAAGATAATCAAAATTGACAAACCATTAGCCAGAAATTCATCAAGAAAAAATGGAAGACTCAAATCAATAAAATTAGAAATGAAAAAGGAGGCAAAAACCATTACAATATTGTAAAGTAATTATCCTCTAATTAAAATAAATAATAAATTTTAGAAAAGAAAAAGAAGTTACAACAGACAACACAGAAAAACAAAGGATCTTAAGAGACTACTATGAGCAACTATATGCCAAAAACATGGAAAACCTGGGAGAAATGGAAAAATTCTCAGAAAAATATAACCTTCCAAGACTGAACCAGGAAGAAACAGAAGATATGAACAGACCAATCACATACACAAAAATTGTAACTGTAACCAAAAATCTTCAAACAAAAGCAAGCCCAGGCCCAGATGGCTTCACAGGTGAATTCTACCAAAAGTTTAGAGAACTAATACCGATCCTTATCAACCTCTTTCAAAACATTGCAGAGGAAGGAAAATGCCCAAACTCACTGTAGGAGATCTCCATCATGCTAATACCAAAACCAGACAAAGATGCCACAAAAATAGAAAACTACAGGTCAATATCACTGATGAACATACAAAAATCCTCAACAAGCTTCTAGCCAACAACAGATTAAAAAGATCACATATCATGATCAAGTAGGCTTTATCCCAGGGATGCAAGAATTCTTCAATATACTCATATCAATCAATGTGATACACATATTAATAAATTGAAAGATAAAAATCATATGTTCATTTCAATAGATGCAGAGAAAGCTTTTGACAAAATTCAGCACCCATTTATGATAAAAACTCTCCAGAAATTAGGCACAGAAAAAACACATCAAAATTTAATAAAGGCCATATATGACAAATATGGGCTTCCCTGGTGGCTCAGACGGTAAAGCATCTGCCTGCAATGTAGGAGACCCAGGTTCGATTCCTGGGTTGGGAAGTTCCCCTGGAGAAGGAAATGGCAATCCATTCCAGCACTCTTGCCTGGAAAATCCCATGGACGAAGGAGCCTGGTGGGCTACTGACCATGGGGTCGCAAAGAGTCGGACACGACTGAGCGACTTCACTTCACTTCATGACAAATATACAGCAAGTATTACTCTCACAGGTGAAAAACTGAAAGCATTTCCTCTAAAATCAGGAACAAGACAAGAGGGCCCACTCTCACCCACTATTATTCAACATAGTTTTGAAAGTCCTAGTCATATTAGTCAGAGAAGAAAAATAAAAGAAATCAAGATTGGAAAAGAAGAAGTAAAAGTCTCACTGTCTGCAGATGACATCATTCTTTACACAGAAAACACTCAAGATGTCACCAGAAAATTATTAGTGCTAATCAGTGAATATCTTAAAGTTGCAGGATATAAAATTACTACACAGAAATCCCTTGCATTCCTATACACAAACTATGAAAAATTGGAGCAATTAAGGAAAGAATCCCATTCACCACTACAACAAAAGAATAATATACTCAGGAATAAGTTTACCTTAAGAGACAAAATACCTATATGCAGAAAACTATAAGACATTGATAAAAGAAATTAAAGATGACACAAACAGATAGATAGATATACCAGGATTTTGGACTGGAAGAATCAATATTGTGAAAATGACTGTACTACCCAAAGCAATCTACAGATTCAATGCAATCCCTACCTAACTACCAATGGTAATTTTCTCAGAACTAGAACAAGTAATTTCATAATTTGTATGGAAACATAAAAGATCCCAAATAGCCAAAGCCAATCTTGAGAAAGAAGAGAACTGGAGGAATCAACTTTTCTGACTTCAGACTAAATTACAAAGCTGCAATCATCAAGACAGTATGGTACTGACACACAAAAAGAAATATAGATGGGACAAGACAGAAAGCTCGGAGATCTATGCACCTATGGAAACTTATATTTGACAAAGGAGACAAAAATATACCATGGAGAAAAAACAATCTCTTCAAATAACTGGTGCTGGGGAAACAAAACATTTCCAAACACCATACAGAACTTACAAACATGAAAATATGCATAGCCACACTCATTATTAGAGAAATGCAAACAAAAACTACAGTGAGGTATCACCTTGCACCAGTCAGAATCAGTTCAGTTCAGTTCAGTCGCTCTGATCAGTTCACTTCAGTGTCCGACTCTTTGCAACCCCATGAATCGCAGCACGCCAGGTCTCCCTGTCCATCACCAACTCCTGGAGTTCACTCAGACTCACGTCTGTCAAGTCAGTGATGCCATCCAGTCAGAATAGTTACCATGAAAAAATCTACAAACAATAAATGCTGGAGAGCGTATGGAGAAGTGGCAATGCTGGTGGGGATGTAAGTTGATACAGCGACTATGGAGAACAGTACAGAGATTCCTTAAAAAAATATGAATAAAACTTTTATATGACCCAGCAATCCCACTACAGGGCATATACCCTCAGGAAAACACAAATGAAAAGCACACATGCACACCAGTGTTCATCATGGCACTATTTTATGTGCTTCCCTCTAGGCTCAGTTGGTAAAGAATCTGCCTGCAACGCAAGAGACCTTGGTTCAATTCCTGGGTCAGGAGGATTCCCTGGAGAAGGAAATGGTAGCCCACTGCAGTATTCTTGCCAGGAGAATCTCATGGACAGAGGAGCCTGGCCGGCTAGTACACGGGGTTGCAAGAATCAGACACGACTTAGTGACTAAACCAAACCAACCAGGACATGGAAACAACCTAGATGTTCATCAAGAGATGAATGGATAAAGAAACTGTAGTATATATACAGAATGGAATATTATTCAACTATTAAAAGGAATGCATTTGAACAAGTTTCAATCAGGGAGATGAACCTAGAACCTATTATACAGAGTGAAGTAAGTCAGAAAGAGAAAGACAAATACTGTATATAGATGCATATATATGGAATCTAGAAAGATGGTACTGATGATCCTATTTGCAAGGCAGCAAAGGAGATGCAGACATAAAGAACAGATTTCAGGTCACAGTGGGGGGAGGGAGAAGGTGGGATGACTTGAGAGAGTAGTATTGAAACATATATATTACCATATGTAAAATAGATAGCCAATGGGAATTTGTTGTATGATGCAGCAAATCCAAAGAAAGTGCTCTATGACAGCATAGAAGGGTAGGATGGGGAGGGAGGTAAGAGAGAAGGGACATATGCATACCTATGGTTGATTCATGCTGATGTATGCCAGAACCATCACAATATTTAAAGTAATTATATTCCAATTAAAAATAAAATTAAATTTAAAAAAGACGTTACAAGTAAAGGAAACTACAGACCAGTGTCTCTCATGAACACAGACATAAAACTTCGTATCTCTCATGAACACAGACATAAAACTTCTAAAACTACCCTTCAGCAAATCTGAATTCAGCAATACATACAAAGGATACTATATCGTGACAAAGTGGGGTTTATCCTGAGAATGCAGAGTTGCTTTAACATTTTGAAATCAATCAATACAACTTCACATATTAAGAAACTAAAATCAAGAAATCATATGATCATCACAATATATGGTGAAAAAGCATCTGACAAAATTTAACACACAATAAAATGTCAGCCATCTTGGAAAAGAGGATAATTTCCTTTCTCCTCCTATTATCTTAAATAAGACAAAGATGTCCACCATCATTACTTCTCTTTAACACTGTATTGCAAGTTTTGGCCAGAAAAATCATGCAATAAAAAGAAATAAAAGACATCTAGACTGGAAGGAAGAAGTACAACTATCTTGTTCACAGACAACATGATAGTCTATGTGGAAAGTTCAAAAGAATCAATAAAAATCTATTAAAACTAATAAGGAGTTTAGCAAGGCTGCAGAGGAGACAATGTACAATCTACAAAAATCAGATGTATTTCTACACACAGGCAACAAACACTTGACAAAAGAAATTAAAAATACTCTTTACAAATAGCATTAAAATACAAAATACTTAAGGGCAAAAATGACAAAATACTGTATTGCCAAGGCTGTATATTGTCACCCTGCTTACTTAAGTTAAATGCAGAGTATATCATGTGAAATGCTGGACTGGATGAAGCACAAGCTGGAGTCAAGATTGCCAGGAGAAATATCAATAACCTCAGATATGGAGATGACACCACCACCCTTATGGCAGACAGTGAATAGCAACTAAACAGCCTCTTGATGAAAGTGAAAGAGGAGAGTGAAAAAGCTGGCTTAAAACTCAACGTTCAAAAAACTAAGATCATGGCATCTGGTCCCATCACTTCCTGGCAAACAGATGGGGAAACAATGGAAACAGTGAGAGACTTTATTTTCTTGGGCTCCAAAATCACTGCAGATGGTGACTACAGCCACGAAATTAAAAGGCACTTGCTCCTTGGAAGAAAAGCTGTGACAAGCCTAGCTAGTGTATTAAAAACTGGAGACATTACTTTGCCAACAAAGGTCTGTCTAGT
>SJYV01026022.1:220047-251660 GCA_006410875.1 Neotragus pygmaeus | reverse complement strand
TTTCTGAATGTTGAGCTTTAAGCCAACTTTTCACTCTCCTCTTTGACTTTCATCAAGAGGCTTTTTAGTTCCTCTTCCCTTTCTGCCATAAGGGTGGTGTCCTCTGTATATCTGAGGATATTGATATTTCTCCTGGCAATTTTTATTGGAGTACAGATGGACCTACTGGCTGGCAGGCTTAAAATCTCATGTTCTTTTTCTTAACATTCTCTCCCTCTAACATTCTTGAGTAGTTATTGAGTGCTTTTATGTGTCTCTGGGCTCAGGTGATATGAAAGAAAGATGCATTAGGTGGTATTCTTCCCTCTGAGGATCATTTAATTGTCTTGGGGAGCAGACCTGTCAGGGGCAGAGTCATCAGTGTTATAGGTTCTGTGGGAGACCTGTTCGGGGCATTGTGGGTTGGAAAATGTAAGTGGATCAGTTCCACCTCCTTGCTGGAGAGGGAATGCCTGTCTGATGGAACATTGCCTACAAACAGAATGAAAATACAAATGGTGTGAATAATCAGTACTGTTTGGTAGGTTTTGAATTAAATTTGGCACTTAGGAACTCCAAGAATTCTGAGTTTGATTCTGTTTCCAAATCCCTTTGTTTCTAAATTTTTGTATGCTTATTACTACAATTTTAAATTCAGTTCAGTCAGTTGAGTATTTCTGAGCGTATTTCTTGTGCTGAGAAAGCCTTGTGCTAAGTTCTCTTGGGAATATGTGAGAAATACAACACAGTCTTTGCCACTCAAGGAGGACATTTGACTTGCTACAGAGGTGGTGTAAGATCTAGCTCCAAAGTGTGTGCCAGTCAGTCAATTCTATAAGTATTGTAGGAGGAAGCAGGTGTGGGTGAAATACCAAGCTTGGCTTATTAGAGAAGATAGGGCTTGGTTTTCTGATCCACCAACTGCAACAAGTAACACTAACCTATTCTTTGAGTATCATCATTAGAGGTACAACTTACAGAAGGGGTTGAATGGTTTGCTTTTATTGACCAGCACAGAAGCACTGGGGGGAAGCCACAGATGCCCTCACATGTCCTAGAGGCTCATGGTACCCTACCAGAGGTTGCAGTCGATTCCTTCCACTGAAAGGTTCAGTTTCGTAGTCAGTGGACTGCTTGTCTGAAGTTCTGGCAAAAGAGTTCGCATTACAGAGTAGAATGTGTGGCAGGATTTCAAGTAAGTGTTTTCTCTTAAGTCCAGTTCATGTTCAGTGTGTGTCTTTTAGGTTGGGTTTCCCCTTCAAAATATGTGTATGTGTGAGTGGGCAAACATTCATGTATGTGCATGCACTTTTTTGAAAAAGAGTGCACACTTTTGGTGTGACAGTTTAGCTTTAAATAGAACTGTTCCGTATTAACAAGTCTACTTCTGGTGTTCAAGTAATACTTCACCTATAGGATATGGTGCTTTGTACCTGATAAGATGCTTCCATGTTAATCATTGTCCCCTAATCTTCATTGTGTACTTGTGCGGTAGATTGTTAATCTGGTGTATAGAGGTTAAAGACGTGCTTGAGGTTACCTGATGACAGAGTTTAGTACTAGAACCACTCTGCCTTTTTTTGTTTGTTTGTTTGACCATACCATGAAACTTCAGGGATTTTAGTTTCCTGACCAGGGATCAGACCTGGGTCCCCTGAAGTGGAAGCGCAGAGTTCTAACCACTGGACCACCAGAGAATTCCCTAAAACCAGTCTTTCTGACTTTAAGGAGGTCTCTTGCTGTTTGCCTGACCACATCTGTCTCCCAAAGCCATTTGCTGACTCGCTGACTGACTGTTTCCACTGTTCGGGACTATGCATACAGAACAAGCTATTGAATGGAAGAAATATCTCAGATTAATATTAGAAGTGGAGTCTCTGCAGCTTGGCTTTGTTGTTACTTGTTTACAAATAATTATTTCATTCACCAAATATCTACTGAGTGCTTCTTATATGTCAGGTGCTGTTCTAAGTTAAAAACACATGCCTTTGCTTCAAAGGAGCTTACGTTCCGATGGTGTAAGATAGACTAAACATAAATTATATAGTAAGAGCTATAAAGAGAGATAAACAAGAAAGAGGGAAGTACTATTTTGGATAAGATGATTAGGGAAAACATCTCTATAAGCTTCGTTTGAGCAGACACTCAATGTATGGGCTCAGAGGCCAGTTGGTGTGGCTCTTTAGAAGGGGTAGTCTAGGCCAGGTATCCTAAGAGCTAAGGTCAGAGCTTGTTCACAGGGGACGTTTTCTGAACAGGTAAATATCAGGAGAAGTCAGAGTGGGCCTTGAAAGATGTAGAGGCAGAGAAACAAAAGGTACATTCCAGGTGGAATTGACAACCTGAGCACAGGCACAGCCCCAAGGACCAGAATCTTCAGTGTGGTTAGAAGGTGTAAGTCAAGGACTTTGGAGCCTTTAGCAGAGAGCCTTTAGAGAGTTTGTGGTTCCAGCCCCTTATCTCACAGATGAGGGACCTGGGGCCAAAAGAGGGCTCTGGACTAGACCCCAAATTTCCTGACTCTACAGCTAGTGTCTCCCTCTTCCTGCCACACCACAGCCCACTTCCTTCTAAGTTGGAACCAGTGCTAGGCACAGGAATTTGAAATTTACTATGTCGATACCGACACATCCCTAAAAGTTGGTGACATAAGTGGTACAGCTGAGAGAACTTGAGGCCAGAGTGCAGGAGACCAGCAGCCTCCAGGTCTGTTCACGAGCACTGACCGGCTCCGGGCAGGTCCTGTCTGCTCTGGGCCTGCTCTGTCACGCGGTAACTGAGTAGGGTGGGTCCACTAAGTTGATGGGTTCTGTAGGTAGGGCCTTTTCAGGGCTGAGACAGCACATCTGAGGAGTAGAAGGCACGCCCGTGTGGAGACTGAGCTGCTGCTCCTGACAGCTGGCATGAGCCCAGTTGCTCCCTGACTCCTAATAAACTATGCTGATAAACTGCTCTCATCTGTTGGACTTATGGCTTTCCTGACCTAGAGCTATTTTGTTTGGAAGCTCTCTATTGAATGAAAAGATTGCCAAGATAAATTATTAAATGAAGAAGCTCAGTGTAAAATAATGCATCTGGTACAGTAGCTTTAGAATAAAATACAAAGGAAAAAAAAATGTATGTACACATTCATTTAATTTACTTACCGTTTAAGTAAAGAGGCTATGGAAGGATATACATGAAACTAATAATCACCAGTTTGCTTGTGAGAGAGAAAACAGGAAAGTGTAGAACAGAAATGCAATGGAGACTTCACTACTTATTTTTTTCTGATTGTAGAACTGTATGAATTTATTTAAACTGCATTTTATAAAAGGAACATTAAAAAAGATAGTTTTTTTCCTGTAAATAATGACTATCCAGTGATGAATTCTAAACTTTAAAATGACTGGGGGAAGTGGGACAAATTAACTTGTTTTCACTGTTTGAAGAGTTTCAGACTCCTGACCCAGGATTCAAATTGAAGCAAAATCAGATCCAAATTATTTTTCTGAAAATCCCACTGTTAACCTTAATAGGGAGAGAAGGGAAGACTTCCCTCTGTTGGAGTAAGAATTCAATAAGAGGGCTCTGAAAGGCCAGCACCCCAGGGAGGCAGGAGTTACACAGAGCAGTTGATGGGCTGGCACAGCTTTTAAGGAAAAATTGAAAGCCAGTGAAGAAAATAACTAAATTTCCATAAAAGTGAAAGGCAAGATCCTTTCACTTTTCCATACTTGTCCTTGGCAAAGTGTTCTGAGAAACCATGTGTGTGTGTGTGTGTGTGTGTGTGTGTGTGTGTGTGGTGTAATTTTTCAAAAAGTTTAAGTTCTCGAAGTCCTGGGCTTACCAGAAACCAAGGAACCAATATATTCAGCATTTAGTTTTTCTAAACACAAATCTTCTAACTTTAAAACATACTCCTTAGAAAAAAATCAAAAACTGTGGTAAAGGTAGCTTTTACTATTAATGGAAAATATCTAGTTAACATTGATAAAGGTGGAGCAAGCACCAGTTAACTAATGGCTTTCTGAAGTGTCAGATTGAAAAGACTGTGTTTAAACTTGTTAGTTGCTGCCTCCAAAAGGGAATGTATGCAGCACAAAGCCAGCAATTCAGAGCGTTGGGAGCTGGAGCCTGGCTTGCTGGCAGCACCTTCTGTTAGGTGTTCTCACGTAGGGATGGGAGAACAGACCCTTTGCTGTAGCTCTCACAAGGCCAGCACTGTAGGCACTGGGACACTGTATAATGTCTTCATTCTGTCACTGGTTAAATTACATGGCTCAGATGAGTTTTACAGGAAAAGTTCTTGCACAGATTATCTACCGGGAGGTATCTCTCACTAAGCATTGCTACTAAATAATGAAGAATTATTAGGCTGTTGCTTTAGCCTGTCGAGGGTTATTAATCTTTTCTGGGTCACTCTGTGAACCATTATAGACTGATTCTCAAACCCTGAAGTGTTCTTTCCCACATAGAGACAGGGCCCTTATGCTTTTCTGGGCCTTGGTATTCTCAAACATAATATGAGTGGATTGGATCAGTTATTCTTTATTTACGAATGACTATATCTTTCTCTATGATGGGGTTAATGGCGACCTCCTCCAAGAGGGTGTATGCCATACCCAGATCTAATGCACCCAGAGCCCCTTGCCCTGTAGCTGTCCACTGCTGACCCATACCTCCCAGGGGACACTCAGACAGAGTTCTGTCTCAGTCTCTGTGGGGTCTCTGGGTCCTGGTGTGTACAAGCTTTGTTTGAGTCCTCTGAGTGTCTCTGGCAGGTATGGGATTTGATTCCAAAGACAGTTTCGCCCCTCCTGCTGCCTTGCTGGGGCTTCTCCTCTGCCCTTGGACATGGAGTATCTCCTCAAAGTCGCTCCAGCACTGTGCAGCCACTGCTCCAGTGCTACAAGCCTGGGAAAACAGACTCTTTTAGGGCACACACAAAAAACCGTGTGTGCACCAGAACCCAGGAGAAAGGATCAGTGACCCCACGAGAAACTGGCCCAGACTTGCCTGTGAGTGATCAGGAGTCTCTAGCGGAGGCGTGGGTTGGCAATGGCCTGCTGCTGGGTTGGGGGCACTGAGTGCATCAGCGCATGCTTGGGACCTTTTGAAGGATGTTGCCATTATCTTCATTCAGTTCAGTTCAGTCACTCAGTCATGTCTGACTCTTTGCGACCCCATGGACTGCAGCACGCCAGGCTTACCTGTCCATCACCAACTCCCAGAGCTTACTCAAACTCATGTCCATTGAGTCAGTGATGCCATCCAATCATCTCATCCTCTGTCATCCCCTTCTACTCCAGCCTTCAATCTTTCCCAGCATCAGGGTCTTTTCCAATGAGTCAGTTCTTCGCCTCAGGTGGCCAAAGTATTGGAATTTCAGCTTCAACATCAGTTTTTCCAATGAGTATTCAGGACTGATTTCCTTTAGGATGGACTGGTTGGATCTCCTTGCTGTCCAAGGGACTCTCAAGAGTCTTCTCCAATACCACTGTTCAGAAGTTTTGACTGGATGGACCTTTGTTAGTAAAATAATGAAGACAATAATAATGCTTTTGAATATGCTATCTAGGGTGGTCATAACTTTCTTTCCAAGGAGTAAGCGTCTTTTAATTTCATGGCTGCAATCACCATCTGCAGTGATTTTGGAGCCCCCCAAAATAGGTATCTCTAATTTTCTTGAAGAGATCACTAGTGTTTCCCATTCTATTGTTTTCCTCTATTTCTTTGTATTGATTACTGAGGAAGGCTTTCTTATCTCTCCTTGCTATTCTTTGGAACTCTGCATTCAAATGGGTATATCTTTCCTTTTCTCCTTTGCCGTTCGCTTCTCTTCTTTTCACAGTTATTTGTAAGGCCTCCTCAGACAACCACTTTGCTTTTTTGCATTTCTTTTTCTTGGGGATGGTCTTCATTATTGCCTCCTGTACAGTGTCACAAACTTCCGTCCGTAGTTCTTTAGGCCCTCTGTCAATCAGACCTAATCCTTTGAATCTATTTCTCACTTCCACTGTCTCATCATGAAGGATTTGATATGGGTCATACCTGAATGGTCTCGTGGTTTTCCCTAGTTTCTTCAATTTAGTCTGAATTTGGCAATAAGGAGTTCATGATCTGAGGCACAGTCAGCTCCTGGTCTTATGTTTGCTGACTGTGTAGAGCTTCTCCATCTTTGGCTGCAAAGAATATAATCAGTGTGATTAACCATCTGGTGATGTCCATGTGTAGTGTCTTCTCTTGTGTTATTGGAAGAGGGTGTTTGCTATGACCAGTGTTCTCCTGGCAAAAATCCATTAGCCTTTGCCCTGCTTCTTTCTGTACTCCAAGGCCAAATTTGCCTGTTACTCTAGATGTCTCTTAACTTCCTACTTTTGCATTCCAGTCCCCTCTAATGAAAAGGACATCTTTTTTGGGTGGTAGTTCTAGAAGGTCTTGTAGGCCTTCATGTAACTGTTCAACTTCAGTTTCTTCAGCATTACTGGTTGGGGCATAGACTTGGATACTGTGATACTGAATGGTTTGCCTTAGAAACAGAGATCATTCTGTCATTTTTGAGATTGCACCCAAGTACTGCATTTTGGACTCTTGTTGGCTATGATGGCTCCTCCATTTCTTCTAAGGGATTCTTGCCCACAGTAGTAAATATAATGGTCATCTGAGTTAAACTTATGCCACAAAATTCTTTTCATTCCTGTGGTTTATATTATACTTCCAGCACCTGGAGAGCCAGAGACTGTTCAAAACAGGACAAAAACCTTAGAAAGCATCTTTGTGTGTTCAGTCTGTAATCATACCCCCAGTCAGCCAGGATTGAAGATTGCCAGCCTTGTGGCAGAGAGCCCATCTACTTCTGTATCACACAGAATGACCAAGCAAGTAATTTTCTTCACAACAGCTCTTTATCAGTGTTTTCTAGAGGCAGACGTTTTGTTTTAAAGTTTTTTTTTTTTTCCTGATAACAAAGTACATTCTCACTGTGCCTTCTTTATTTCCTATCTTCAAGAGAAGAAAAATTTGCTTGCACATCTATCACTGAGAGATAAATAACAGTGGTAGAAGTTAAAGTGAATATTCTCTCTGAATGTAAATTATATATTCATTTAAAGTGTCTATTTTATTCTCTCAACTGATTCTCACAAGAGATAGATAGATAGAGCAGTTTTCTATATTTGTAGCATAGGTAGAGGCTTAGAAAGGTTCAGTTCAGGTGAGTTCAGTCGCTCAGTCGTGTCTGACTCTTTGCGACCCCATGAGTCGCAGTATGCCAGGCCTCCCTGTCTATCACCATCTCCCAGAGTTCACTCAGACTCACGTCAATCAAGTCAGTGATACCATCCAGCCATCTCAACCTTGGTCGTCCNTTCTCCAAGTGGGCCTTAAGAAGCATCAATACATCTGTGTTTCTTTTGCTGTCTCGCATATGGGGAGGATGGTGGGAGGGGTGTTCAGGATTGGGAACTCATGTACACCCGTGGCGGATTCATGTCAATGTATGACAAAACAGTATTGTAAAGTAAAAAAAAAGAAGAAGAAGAAGAAGCATCAATACGAACAAAGCTAGTGGAGGTGATAGAACTCCAGCTGAGCTATTTCAAATCCTAAAAGATGATCCTGTTGATGTGCTACAGTCAATATGCCAGCAAATTGGCCACAGGCCTGGAAAAGTCAGTTTTCATTCCAAGTTCAAAGAAAGGCTATATAAAAGAATGCTCAAACTACTGTACAACTGCACTCATCTCACATGCTAGTAAAGTAATGCTCAAAATTCTCCATGAAAGGCTTCAACAATACATGAACTGAGAACTTTCAGATGTTCAAGTTGGATTTAGAAAAGGCAGAGAAAGCAGAGACCAAATTGCCAACATATTCACTGGATCATTGAAAAAGCAAGAGAGTTCCAAAAAAAATCTGCTTTATTGATTACACCAAAGCATTTGACTGTGTGGATCACAACAAACTGTGGAAAATTCTTCAAGAGATGGGAATACCAGACCACCTTACCTACCTCCTGAGAAACTTGTATGCAGGTCAAGAAGCAACAGTTAGAACCGGACATGGAACAACAGACTGGTTCCATGTCAAGACAGTACATTGTCACTCTTGTTTAACTTACATAGAGAGTACATCATGCCAAATGCAGAGCTGGATGAAGCACAAGTTGGAATCAAGATTTCCAAGAGAAATATCAATAACCTCAGATATACAAATGACACCACCCTTATGGCAGAAAGCAAAGAGAAACCAAAGATCTTCTTGATGAAAGTGAAAGATGAGAGTGAAAATGTTGGCTTAAAACTCAACATTCAGAAAACAAAGATCATGGCATCCAGTCCCATCACTTCATGGAAAATAGATGGCGAAACAATGGAAATAGTGACAGACTTTCTTTTGGGGGGCTCCAAAATCACTCCAGGTAGTGACTGCAGCCAAGAAATTAAAAGATGTTTGCTCCTTGGAAGAAAAGCTATGACCAGTCTAGACAGCATATTAAAAAGCAGAGACAACTTTGCCAACAATGGTCCATCTAGTCAAAGCTGTGGTTTTTCCAGTGGTAATGTATGGATGTGAGAGTCAGACTACAAAAGAAGCTGAGTGCTAAAGAATTGATGCTTTTGAACTGTGGTTTTAGGGAAGACTCTTGAGAGTCCCTTGGACTGCAAGGAGATCAAACTAGTCAACCCTAAAGGAAATCAATCCTGAATATTCCTTGGAAGGACTGATGCCAAAGCTGAATCTCCAATACTGTGGCCACCTGATGCAACGTAGTGACTCATTGGAAAAGACCCTGATGCAGGAGGAGAAGGGGATGACAGAGGATGAGATGGTTGGATGGCATGACCAACTCGATGGACATGAGTTTGAGCAAGCTCTGAGAGTGGTGATGGACAGGGAAGCCTGGCGTGTTGCAGTCCATGGGGTGGCAGAGGAACCCCCTGGCAGAGCAACTGAGCAACTGAACTGAACTGATTTAAGTGCAGTCGTGCAGTATTTGTCCTTTGAGGAGTCTGGCTTATTTCACTTAACATAATGTCCTTGAGGTTCATTCGTGTTGTCACATATGGAAAGATTTCATTCTTTTTTAAAGCTGAATAATACTCCATTGTGTGTATAGACCTCACTTTCTTCATCCATTCAGCTGCTGATGGATGTTTGAGTGGTTTCCATATCTTGGCTATTGTGAATAAGCTGCAATGAACACTAGAAAGCATATATCTCTTTGAGATCTTGATTTCAACTTCTTTTAGATAAATACCCAGAAGTGGGACTGCTGCGTTGTATGGTAATCCTCTTCTAAAATTTTTGAAGAATTGTCATACCATTTTGCACAACATCTATTCCCACCAACGGTGTTCAAGTGTTCCAATTTCTCTATATTCTCATCAATATTTATCTTTTTTTTTTTTTCACAATAGCCCTAGGTATGAGATGATATCTCATTGTTCTAATTTTCATTTTCCTGATGATTAGTGATCCTGAGCATCTTTTCTTGCGCCTATTGGCCATTTGTATGACTTCTTTGGAGAAATGTATATTCAGATTTTTTGTCAATTTTAGAGCAGTTTATTTTGGATTTTTTGGCTATTGAGTTGTAGGAGTTTCTTATATCTTTTGAATATTAATCTCTTATCAGATGTGTGGCTTAAAAATATGTTCTCACATTTAGAACAGTATATACTATCATAAAAACAGACACAAAGACCAATGGAACAGAATAAAGAGCCCAGAAACAAAGTCAAGCATACACGGTCAAATTGTCTTCAACAAGGGTGCTAATAGACAAAATCAGTCTCTTAAAGAAAGAGTATGGGGAAATTGGATATCCACGTGCAAAAATGAAATTGGGCCCTTGCTTTACACCATACACAAAAATCAACTCAAATTTGATTAAATATTTGAATAGAAGATCGGGAACTGTTAAACTCCTAGAAGAAAACATAGGGGGAAAGTTTCATGATAATTCAGCTTGGCAAGGATTTCTTGGATATGACACCAAAAATACAAACAATAAAAGCAAAATTAGACAAGTGGGACTACATCAAACACACTAAAGAGTTTCTATACAGCACAGGAAAGATTCAAGAGTGAGGAGAAACCTACAGGATGGCTGACCAGCATTTCTTATGGTAGAAACTGTTTCTGTCTATAAAATGTTCATTTAAAACGTGCTGACTTATGCCACAGATTTCATACCTTTGGGTGGAAGCACCAGACCAAAGACTCATTGATTTATAAAATGGATCAGTACACTATGGCTTACAGGCCAAATCTGGCCCAGCCCTTGTTTTTAAATAAAGCTTTATTGGAACGTGGCTCTGCACATTTGTTTCCATACTTCCTGTGACTGCTTTGGCTCTGCAGTGACAGAGTTGAGGGGCCATGTGCATGTGCACATGCATGCTAAGTCACTTCAGTCATATCCAACTCTGTGTGACCCTGTGGACTGCAGCCTGCCAGGCTCCTCTGTCCATGGGATTCTCCAGGCAAGAATACTGGAGTGGGTTGCTGCGCCCTCCTCCAGGGGATCATCCCGAACCAGGGATCAAACCCATGTCTGTTACATCTTCCTGTATTGACAGGTGGGTTCTCTACCACTAGCACCACCTGGGAAGCCTGTGTGGTCATGAAAGAACCTAAATATTTACTGTGCCATGCCGTGCTTAGCCGTTCAGTCATGTCCGACTCTGCAATCCCATGGACTGTATCCTGCCAGGCTCTGCTGTCCCTGCGGATTCTCTAGGCAAGAATACTAGAGTGGGTTTGCCATGCCCTCCTCCAGGGGATCTTCCTGACCCAGGAATCAAACCAGGGTCTCCTGCATTGCAGACAGATTCCTTACCAGCTGAACTACCAGGGAAGCCCCATCTGGCCTTTATCAGAAAGGTGTGCAGTCTTCTGATCAATATCCCAAGGATTCTCATTTATCTCCTACACTAACTTATGTCCCATTCAACAGAAACTTCATAAGCTCTCACATGCCAGGCACTATCCTTGAATTTCAGAGAGACTAGAAACAAATAAGATTGGTAGTCCTACACTTAAGGGGTTTTATTGATTTTTTATTGTTAAATAACAAATTATAACACACTTATTGGTTCAAACAATACCCATTTATTATTTCACAATTGTACAGGTCAAAAGCCCAACAAGTGGGCTCCACTGAGGTCTCCACTCAGTTTCAAGGCAAAAATCTGAGGTCTCCACTCAGTTTCAAGGCAGAAATCAAGGTGTGGGTCAGGCTGGACTCCTATCTGGAGGCTCAGGGAAATAATTTAATTCTCAGCTCATTCAGATTGTTGGCAGAATCTAGTTCTTTTCAGCTGCTCTAGAGCTGAGGTCCTTTCTGACTGTCAGGCTGGGACCATTCTCTGGTGCTGGAAGCCACCCACATTCTCTCTCCCATCACCCTCTCCTTCTTCAATCCACCCATTGCACAGAGTCCTTCTGCTTTGAACCTCTCTGGATTCCCTTTCTGCCAACTGCCAGAGAAAGTTTTTTGACTTTTCAGGGCTTTTGTAATTACACTGAATTACAAGTGATTGGATAACGCTGTTTTAAGATCAACTTGCCATATTACATAATCATGGGAGTGATATTTCACCATATTCATTCATAGGCTTTGGGTAATGGGGCGGGGTCAGAAGGGACATCTTTTAGGGGCTATTTTAGAAATTTTGCCTTCTACAGGGTATATGTCATATACTTAGTAAGATAAGCTAACTAGCTATAATAAAGAGACTTCCAAATTCTGAGAGCTCAAAAAATAAAAGGTATATTTCTTCTCACATAACTTTCAAAGGAGATGTTCCAGGTTAGTGAAACTCTGCTCCAAGGATCATTCAAGTGCCCAAGCTGACAGTGGCCTTGTCACGTTCAACACTCCAAGCTCACCCTATTTGCTGCTGTCCCAGTGGGTTAAAAAGAGAATCAACACTGAGGAACCCATGTAGGCGGGTTTGGGGTTAGGCCTGGAAATGATTCAAAGCACTTCTGCTCATATTCTGTCCAAAATAAATTAGTCACATTATCAGATATAATTTGAAAAATAAATAAAAGATGATATCTAGCTGAGAAAATATGTAACCAACACTTTTATTACAAAGGAAGAGAGGACAGGTTCCGATGGCCACTAGGTTATTCCCTATCCAAGTAAGAACAAAAGTGCTGATAGCTATGAATTAACAACTGATTACACCTATGACCACTGAGACTGTACATGTTGGTCTGTTCTAATTTTCTAAATGCATGCACGCTCAGTTGCTCAGTTGTGTCCNATTTCTATGTCAAACTCGCTCCTTGTTCTCAGAATTTTTCAGACACCTAAGTATCCATAATCTCATTGATTTGCAAAACTGATCAGTGATGAGCCACATGTTTATATCTTACCTTTTTCTAGATATGTATGTACATTTATCTGGTTTTGGGGTCTCTCTTTTATATGTGAAAGTCTATAATTAATTAGATAAAGGCCACAACTTTCCAACCTCTAGCAAATTAAAAGCAAAATGGAAACCGAATATGACTTCTGCATTTTTGAAGTTTTGATCATATGGCACACCACTAAAAACCATGAAGACCATTATTATATCAATGGATATATACATTAACATATAATAACACTCTTGCCAACTTTGTACTTTCTATGGCTGAGTTTAATAAGTGTTTAAAATATGTGTATAAGCATCCATCTCAAAAGTTATACATAATTAACCTCAACTGACAGAAAAATAAACTGAGGCTTAGAATATTAACAAGTGCAGTATTATCTACCATTTATTGATAAATATACTAGACATAATACCTCCATTACATACCTACTGTTGGTGTGACTTAAATGAGAAATTGCTATATGGCACAACAATTTGCAAAAACAAATATTAGGGATTATAGTTAATACTAACTAATTTTGTTGCTATCAATTAAATATTACTAACATTACTAAACATATTTTTATGAAATGTAATTTTGTTTCATTTGTGATATGTTCATTCAGATATGTTTTATGTTTACTCATTTACTCACATTCATTCATTGTTTAATTCAATAAACATTTATTGAGCATATACTATCTTAATATGCAAGACTCACCAAGAGGCACACTCGCCTAAAGGCATAGTTTGACCTCTCCCTCTTTTTCTCCCCAAAGCAGTTAATGGCAAATAAAATTTGATTATGCATATATACATAAAATATGTATTATATAAGTATATTTTAAAGAGATCATATATAAATAGATATAGTATATGGCTTCCCAAATGGTGCTAGTGGTAAAGAACCTGTCTGCCAATTCAGGAGCCACAGGAGACGAGGGTTTGATTCCTGGATTGGGAAGATCCCCTGGAGGAGGGCATGGAAACCCACTCCAGTATTCTTGCCTGGAAAAACCCACAGACTGGGAAGCTGAACGGGCTACAGTCTACGGGGTCTTAAAGAGGCTGACATGACAGAAGTGAATTAGCAGCAGCTGCATAGCTATTTTTAAAGGCTTCTTTTTTTTTTTTGCATGTCCTTAATTTTTTATCATAACATTTTACCTTAAGACTATTGATTATCCTAGCTTACATATCCATTTAACATTAAGATTAATAATATTTGTATAGTGTTATATAGTTTTCAAAGCCTTTATATATCCACTATTTATTTGGATTCCAGTTGAATTAGAATTAAGTTTCAGAGAGGTTCAAATATTTGCCTCAATTTACATGGAAAGTGGCAAATTATTTACTAGGGTGACATTTCAAAATAGTATACAGCTCTAATTTTGTTTTGACTAAAAGAAAAGTTTCTATCAGTTTTGGCTCATGGACTTACCTTAGGGATTCTTCTACATCTGACTCATGATCTGTCCTAAAATATATATAGGGAGATTATAATATCATTAGTTTGCAACTGGAATATTTTTTCTCATGTAAATTTTGATTGCCAAAATTGAGAATTTTTGATAAGCTAATACATTACATATGATGTAATTAGGATAGCAGGACTGAACTTGAATGATATTTGTATTGGTGATATAATGGACAAGGACATTATCTGCTTTTATCAGGCATGCTCTCTGGAGAAGGAAATGGCAGCCCACTCCAGTGTTTTTGCCTGGAGAATCCCAGGGACGGGGGAGCCTGGTGGGCTGCCGTCTATGTGGTCACGCAGTGTCAGACACTACTGAAGTGACTTAGCAGCAGCAGCAGCAGCTCTCAGAGGATCAGCATTTTTAAAAACAGTTTATCTTTGGACAAGACTTTCTACTTCTGTTTTACATACAGACACACAAAGAAGTGTCATTGAAGCATTTTCGGGTTTTATTTCTTGGCTGTTGAACAACAACAAAAGAATACTTGAAAATACATTTTGTTGATACTCAGGTAGTACCTTGTAAACTAAGTTAATATCTGAATACCCTTCAGATGTCTTTTTGTAATTGGTAAATATTAAAAATAGATTATATAATTTCTTAAGTGCATCATTTGATCCAAATGTCCTCATTTCTCTCTATATATCCTATTCATTCTTCCAGGATTTATCATGCATTAGTTTGTGCCAGTATGTCTATTGTGACATCTATAATTCTGACTATATTAGATACTTCTAATATATATATTAGTCATATATTAGATACTTCTTATATTCTTATGTTATTGTCACATGTCAGCCTTTGAATAACTCTTTAAAGGAGATGTCAATAGCCCTTTATTGTAATGAAGACAGCTCAAGGAATATTAATCATTAGTTTACTATATACAGCAATTTAAACCTATATTGCCCTGGATCTAATGTCTTTGGTTACTGTCACGCCTTGATCGCTCCGCACATTTCGGTGTTCATATTACACTGCACTCCAACTAGAATCTTGTTCTTTAGAGAGCAGAGCTTACGGCTGGTATTAGACCAGGAAATCCTTTTTGTCAGAATACTTGACTGTTTTTTCTTTAAACGTGATTGAATGTGTCACTTGATGTATCCACAGATATGAGGGCCAACTCATATAGTAAGTTAGAGGTGAGTAGGAAGTGATAGGTGTTGTTGGACTGTCAGTAAAAGTAAGAGAAAAAATGATTTTGGAAACAGAAGCAGAACCTTTTTGATCTAACTCCTTTTGAATGTCAAAAGGACTTACAAGAAATTTGGCAAGAGATTCTAAGAAGTACAGAGATCTAAGGAACAACTTGAGATCCCTTTCTGTCTTAGAACTTGTGTGTTAACATAAGTCATGGTTAAATACAGGATTATCTTTGTGTTCAATGGTTATTGTGATTGATTTTCTGGGAGTCTCATAAATAAGGGAAATGTTATTGGCAATAATGTTAAATATTAAATTAGCAAACTTCTCTTTGCTTTTAGGATATTTTGTGAAAAGTTATTTTGAAAAACCATGATCTGTTTTGTAAATGAAAATAGTTAAACCAGAAGGTGGNCGTGCTATGATTCATGGGGTTGCAAAGAGTCGGACACGACTGAGCGACTGAACTGAACTGAACTGAATGGCCTCACAGGAAATTAATGGCAGAGTTGGAATTAAAACTTTGGCTTTTTGACTCATCAACCATGTAGAACCATCTGGGAGAAAAAAATTCAGACTGTATTGCCTTGTCTTTGGTTTTCCCCAGTATTGCAGATGGAAAGATGATAAGTTATAGAACTGCATGGGTGTTTACTAGCTGAGTAATTTGGAGAGAGTTACTTAATATTTCTTAGCCTAGAGCATAATAGCTTAGAAGTTGTGGGGGTTTTTTATTTATTCATTTTTAATGCTGTTTTTGTGGTGGGGAGAGTGGACTCCATTGTACTGTAATGCTGTGAGGGTTGTATTTATCCTGCAGCTGTACTCTCAGATGGCTGCTGCTTGTTCTGGCTCAGCCAAGACCCACTCCTGTGGCAGAGCAGGGGGATGCAACAGGCTGCCTGACCCGTTGACTGGCTTTCTCCAGAGATAGGCTGAGTATGTAGGGAAAGAAAAAAAAAATCTTGGGATAATTATTTTTCTGTTTCTGAATTATATATAAATGGAATTATGTCCATGAGATTTATTTTTAGTATTCTACAGATACAGTTATTATGTTCCCAAAGGGCACTGTGCACTATATATTTGGGGCATTTTTCTGAATAGAGTTTAATGTTCAGTGTAGAGAACATTGGGCTTGAAATATATTAAGTCTCCCATTGATTAGCTGTGTTACCTAAAGACAGTCACTCATTGTCTTCTGGGAATAATAAGGCTTGGCCTTTCTACCTCACTGGCTTGTTTTAGGAATCAAATGATGGGGTGTATATAGAAGCACTTTGCCAACTATAAAGTGCTCCGCAATACACAGCAGTACATTTTTATTGCCACTATTTATCCCTTCATTAACAACAAATTCAGCTTAACTATCTTCAGCTCAGTGCTCTGAGGCCCACCTTGGGGTCTGGAGCACGATTGAGTTTTAGTAGGTTTCAAATTATACATTGAAAGCACTAAAGGATTGTTGAGAGAGAAAGGATGAGAAGAGAATATATATATATTTAAAAGGCTCAAGTGGAACTTGTAGCGATGAAAAATATAATCAGACTTTAAAAATAAAGCAGATAGTATCAAGCAACAGATCAAGCACTACACAGGAAGAAAAGTTCAGTGAGTTAAAGAAACAGCAATAGAAAGTGTTCAAGATGAAGGACAGAAAAAAAGACTAGAAAACAAATGAACAGATCATTAGTGATGTGTGGGACAATACTAAGAGCACTAACATTTGTGTAGCTAGAGTCCTGAAAAAGGGGTGAGTGGGGGGCAGAAACAAATTTGAAGAAATGATAGCTGAATATTTTCCAAATTTGATGAAATCTCTAAACCTGCACACACAGGAAAGTCAGTAAACCTTAAATAGAATACACATAAAGGAAACTGTATCATAGAGAGGGACATGTCATAATGCTAAAAGGGTTAATATAGGTGGGTATAGCAGTCCTAAATGTGTATATACTTGATGAGAGAGCTTCAAAATATATGAAGCAAACACTGATAGCACAGAAAGGATAAATAGACCAACCTGTTGGAGATTTTAATATTCTACTTTAAGTAATTGATAAAAATACCTAAACTGAAAGTCATTAAGGATAGAGAAGACTTGACCAGCACCATCAACCAATGCAACCTAGTTGGTGTTTGTAGAGCACTTCTATCAAACAGCAACAGGATACTCATTCATTTCAAGTGCACATGGAACAACGCACTAACATAGACTACATTCTGGGCCGTAAAACAAGTCTTGGTAGTTTAAAAGAATTGCAGCCATACAAAGTATGTGTACTGATCAACCCAGAATTAAACTACAAGTTAAAATATATTAAAAACAAGAAAGATTTAAATTCAGTGATTAAAGCGTCTGCCTTAATAAATTAGAAAATAAGAGCAAATTAAACCCAAAGTAAATAGAAGGATGCAGAAATCAATCAAATAGAAAACAGANTAAACTACAAGTTAAAATATATTAAAAACAAGAAAGATTTAAATTCAGTGATCTAAAGCGTCTGCCTTAATAAACTAGAAAATAAGAGCAAATTAAACCCAAAGTAAATAGAAGGATGCAGAAATCAATCAAATAGAAAACAGAAAAGCAGTAGAGAAATCAATAAAAGTAAAAGCTGGTTCTTTGAAAGGATTAATAAACTCTGGCCAATTAATCAGGACAGAAGGTCAGAATACACAAATTACCAACATCAGAAATGAACATACAGAGCCTGTATGTATTAAAGGGATAAGAGAATTATATGAACAATATGTCATAAACTGAAAAACTGAGAGGTGTACAAATTCTTGAAAGACAGAGCTGTAGAAGCTCACTCAGGAAGAAATAGGTAACGTGAATAGCCTTACTCTATAAAATAATTAACTTGCTTGATTTAGTTAAAATAATTAAAAGTCCTAATTAATAGGGCTATTTAGCCCCATCTTTATTAGAGAAATTGGATTTATAGTTTAAAACCTTCTGAAAAAGGACACTTCAGGCCCTGTTCATTTCACTGGAGTGTTTAAGGAAGGTGAAGGTGAAGTCGCTTAGTCGTGTCCGACTCTTTGTGACCCCATGGACTGTAGCCCACCAGCCTGCTCAGTCCATGGAATTTTCCAGGCAAGAGTACTGGAGTGGATTGCCATTTCCTCCTCCAGAGGATCTTCCCAACCCAGGGATCGAACCCGGGTCTCCTGCACTGCAGGCAGATGCTTTACCATTTGAGCCACCAGTGCTAATTCCACATAACTTCTTCCAGAATGTAGAAAAGGAGGAACACTTCCCAAATGATTTTTTATGAGGCCAGCATGCCCCCTACCACTAGCTGACAAAATAATTGTAAGGAGAGAGGGAAAAAAAAAAAAAAAACTAGTCTAAAAAAATCCAGCAGTACATAAAAAGGACACTATCTCATGACCAAGTTGTGTTTATCTCAGGAATTAGGGTTAGATTAAAGCTGGAAAATTAATCAGTATAATTTATCATATTGGCAAGAGTGGCTCAGAGGTTAAAGCGTCTGCCACTAATATGGTAGACCTGGGTTTGATCCCTGGGTCGGGAAGATCCCCTGAAGAAGGAAATGGCAACCCACTCCAGTATTCTTGCCTGGAAAATCCCATGGACGGAGGAGCTTGGTGGGCTACAGTCCATGGGGTCGCAAAGAGTCGGACACAACTGAGCGACTTAACTAACTAAAATAGAAGAAGCCTTCTCTGGCGGCTCTGTGGTAAAGAATCCACCTCCAATGCAGGGGATGCAGGTTTGATCCCTGGATTGGGAAGATCCCCCGGAGAAGGAGATATCAACCCACTCCATTATTCTTGCCAGGGAAATCCCATGGACAGAGGAGCCTGGTGGGCTACAGTCCATGTTCAGTGAAGTTCAGTTCAGCTCAGTCGTGTCCGACTCTCTGCGACCCCGTGAATCGCAGCACGCCAGGCCTCCCTGTGCATCACCAACTCCTGGGGTTCACCCAGACAAACGTCCATCGAGTCCGTGATGCCATCCAGCCATCTCATCCTCTGTTGTCCCCTTCTCCTCCTGCCCCCAATTCCTCCCAGCATCAGAGTCTTTTCCAATGAGTCAACTCTTCACATGAGGTGGCCAAAGTACTGGAGTTTCAGCTTTAGCATCATTCCTTCCAAAGAAATCCCAGGGCTGATCTCCTGCAGAATGGACTGGTTGGATCTCCTTGCAGTCCAAGGGACTCTCAAGAATCTTCTCTAACACCACAGTTCAAAAGCATCAATTCTTCAGCACTCAGCTTTCTTCACAGTCCAACTCTCACATCCATACATGACCACAGGAAAAACCATAGCCTTGACTAGACGGACCTTAGTCGGCAAAGTAATGTCTCTGCTTTTGAATATACTATCTAGGTTGGGGATAACTTTTCTTCCAAGGAGTAAGCATCTTTTAGTTTCATGGCTGCAGTCACCATACAGTCCATGAGGTCACAAGAGTCGGACACAACTTAGTGAGTAAACAACAGCAAAAATGGAACAAACATGTCAATATTAGAAAAAATGTATTTGATAAAGGTGATACTCATATATGGGTTTAAAATTCTCAGCAAACTTGGAATAGAAGGGAACTTTCTCAATCCAATAAAGGACATCTACCAAGATAATATGTTGCTATCGTGCTTAGTGGTGAATGACTCAGTGCCTTTTCTCTAGGACTGAGAACAAGGCAGGGATGACCACTCTTATATAATGTTCTATTCAGCATTGTATTAGAAGACCTCATCAGTGCAAGAAAGTAAGAATGAGAGATTGTAAAGGAAGAATTTAAAACCTCTATAAAAACCATGATCATATATGTAGATAAAAAATAATCTACAAAAGAGTGATTAGACTAACTAGTTTACAAAGTTGTAAGATAACAAGGTCAGGATGTAAAAATCAACTGAACTGTGATTTACCAGCAGTGAACTTTTGAAAACTAAATAGTACCATTTACAAAAGCTTCAAAAGTATGAAGGAAAAATTTAGCAAAATATGTTTATCTCTGTGCCCTGAAAACTTTACAAAACAATAATAGATTGATGAAACAGAGCAGAGAATCAAGAAGTAGAAATAGACCTTGTGGTCAGTTGTTTTTGTTGAAGTTACCTGAATAAATCAATGAGGAAAAGATAATCTCTTCAACAAATAGTGCTATAGCAATTTGACATCTGTATGCAGAAAAATGAACCTGACCCATACCTCACGAAATACACAAAAATTAACTTGAAATGTATTTGGAATTGCATTGTGTTGTTCCTCCCCTAAGTCATGTTGAGGTCCTACCCCCAGTGCCTTTGAAATAGGGTCATTACAATTCATTAAGATGAAAAGGTAATGGAGTAGGGTATACCCTAATCCAGTATCACTGGTGTGGTTAGAAAAAGAGGAAATTTGGATACAGACAATAACATAGAATGCCGTGAAAATATGAAGGCAAACATTCGAATGATGCCTCTGTAAGCTAAGGAACACCACAGATTGCCAGCACATCACCAGCATCTCAGGCAGAGGCATTGTCCCTCTCAGCACTCAGAAGGAGCCCACCCTGCTGATACCTGCATCTTGGACCCCTGGCATTTGAAACCATAAGAAATGATTTTTGTTTTTTAAGTTGCTCAGTTGGTGGTACTTTGCTGTAGTAGCCCTAAAAAACAGATTACAGTATCACGTTTTCTAGTTCCATTTATTTTGGCTTGTTAAAACCAAATGAAGGTAGAGCAGTAGGAACTCTCACACAGTGCTAGTGGGATACAAAATGTTTTAGCCACTTTGGAAAACAACTTGACATTTCCACGCAAAAAGATACATTTACTGAAGGAACCAAAAGTATTATGTCAAGTTAAAGAAGGCACATTTAAGAGTACATACTATACAATGCCATTTATATGAAATTACTGAATGGCAAAACTCCAGTAACAGAAAGGAGATCAGAGAGTTTCCCAGAGGCTGTAATGGGGGAGGGATTGACTATAAAGGGTCAGGAGGGACCTTTCTAGGCTAGCAAATATTTTTTTCCCCAACTTTACAGAGATCTAATGGACATTTAATATTGCGTAAGTTTAAGTTGTACAATGGTTGATTTGATAGTTATGTATTAGGAAGTGATTACCTTAGTAACATGAGTGAACCCTACCGTCACCTCACATAACTGCCATTTCTTTTTTTGTGGTGAAAACACTTGGGATCTACTCTCTTAGTAACTTTCAAGTATGTGAACTTTATAGTATTGTTAACCATAAAACCGTGCTTGCACATTAGAGCCCTAGAACATAGACATCTTCTAAGTTATAAAACCAGCATCTCACTGTTTCCCCCTGCCAGTGCCTGGCAACCANATGGCATCACGGACTCGATGGACTTGAGTCTGAGTGAACTCCAGGAGTTGGTGATGAACAGGGAGGCCTGACGTGCTGCAATTCATGGGGTCGCAGAGTCGGACACGACTGAGCAACTGAACTGAACTGAAGAAAACACCCCAAAGTCACCAACCTAAGACCCAGGGGTACCAAGACTACTCAGACTAAGGAAAGCCTCTTGCTTGGCCCCTTGAGAGCTGTGATAAGTGCCAGGGGTCAGTCAGTGAATCACCATCCAGCAATAAACAACCCAGCTCTGCAGGGTGTCCTGGCCATGACAAACCTAGACAGCAGGCTGAAAATCAAAGACATCACTTTGCTGACAAAGGTCCATATATGGTTTTTTCATAAGTCATGTACGGATGTGAGAGTTGCATCATAAAGCAAGCTGAGTGCCAATGAATTTTGAATTGTGTTGCTGAAGACTCTTGAGAGTCCCTTGGATTGCAAGGAGATCAAACTGGTTGATCCTAAAGGAAGTCAATNTCCGTTGCAGCACTTGTCATCTCTTTGATGACAGCTGTTCTAACAGTTGAGGGGTGTTATCTCATTGTGGTTTTAATTTGTACTTTTTTTAGTGATGTTGAGCACCTTTTCACGTACCTGTTATCCATTTATACCTTTTTTTGGGGGGGTATCTACTCAATTCATTTGCCCGTTTTTAAATTGGATTGTTTGGGGTTTATCTTGCTGTTGAGTTATATGAGTTTCTTACGTGCTTTGGCAGTTAACCTCTTATCAGATATGTAGTTTGTAAATATTTTTTCCATCCATAGGTTGCCTTTTCATTTTGTGGATTGTTTCTTTCGCTGTGCAGAAGCCTTTTAGTTTGATGTCACCCCTCTTTGCCTTGGTTGTTTGTGCTTTTGGTGTCATAGCCAGAAAATTGTTGTCAAGTCCAGTGCCGAGGTGCTTTCCCCTGTTTTCCTCTAGGTTTTATGATTTTAGGCCGAACTTTCTTTATCATGATTGTAATGGTGGTTTCATGCCTATGCATTTGTCAAGACTCATTGAATTAAACACTTAAAAGTTGGTGAGTTTATTTTTTTTAATATGTTATGCCTCAACAAAGAATCATAAACAAGTTGAATGTCTACTGTTTATCAAATGCTGTAATTCAACTAATGTGAAGTGGGTCCTCCCACCAGGGAGCTCCCCGCCTGTAGATGTGGTAGAGGAAGACCTGGGGTTCAGAGAGAGAGAAGTACTAAGGAGGAGTAGTGCGAGGCCCAGGGGAGGGAGTTCTTGATCTGGGAAAGCCCCACAGAGGAACTGCTTGGTTTCTAGATTGATGGGTGAGCAGGAGCCAGGTGAATGTCGAGGGGAAGGGCATTCCAGGCAAAGGCATGTGAGTGTGAAATGCATGTTAAGTTTTGTAAACCGCGAGGAGCCTGGTATTGCTGGAGCCCTGGAGCTATGAGATTTGTGTTGAAGTGGCAAGAGTTGAAGTTGGACAGGTTGGCAGAGAGATAAAAAGTGGAATGTTCCTCAGATTTGCTTGACAAACTCATTTGCAAGAGAAATTATGTACTTGAGAGAGAAACCCTCCCTCATGGGTGAGAGACAGATGATCAATGCACACTGTCATTTCTGTTCATTCCTTTGACGTTTGGCTTAGAAACAAAGGGCAACAACAGAAACTTGGCTTTTATAAAATCAACTGTTTTAGAATAGTAATTCTCCCTGGACAGACCTCAGCTGAATTTAGGTAACTAAGACTATACTTGAGCTTTCACACATGACAAGGAAGAAATATGTTTTAAGATTTGAGAAAGCCATTATTTAATACCAGCCATCTGGGAAGATTGCTGAAATTAGAAAGACATGGCTTATGCCTTCAAGCAAATAGCAGTTTCTTTGTACCAACATGGAGAAATATAAAATCTCGCTCATGTTACATTTTGGAAAGGAGAAAACCTTACAAAACTGCTTGTTGATTCATTTCCATATATATGAGATTCTTGAACATCACTCTTTATCCTTGGAGTGATGCATGGAAATGTATGTATATGACTTTGTGATGGGAGCAACTGCACAGGGTTTTCATTAATGAATGACACAGCCGACTTGGAGGGCCTGCTCTAAAATCCGGTGCTTTCTTGTTTATTACAGGCATTGGATTTTGAAGGCTGGGCTGACACCCTCTTTCTTCTGCAGTTCACCCTCTCCTGTGTGATGGGGTAAGCCTTTGCTGCCTTGTTAGCAGATAGTTTTCCTAAAGAAATTTGGTCTAGTGTCTTTCTGCCTCATTCCTGTCTCTTGAATGTATCAGCTTAGGATAAACCTCCAGACTCAAGTGGTTTCACCATCCTTGGGAATGTACCCTCAGGGCTACCAAACTAATCTCAAAGTCATGCTTTTAGAAGGATGAATGAAAAAAAACTAAATATTTATTCAGTAAGCTAGTATGTGGTAAGCACCATTATATTTCAACATGCATTAGTTAATTTTATTTCTACATTAACCATTTGACAGATATTGTTGCCCCCTACTCCTTACTGCCTGAGAAAACAGGCTCAGAATTCAAATAAATTGCCTTAAGTTTGCAGAATTAATGTGCAGCAGTAGCAGCTTTTGAATTTAGGACTAACTTCTCCCTACCATGTTGAAGAAGGCAAGAGGTATCTGCAAATGTACCTCTTCACCTCTCTTCATCTCCAAATTTCCCTAATGGTTTTTTTCCCCTCAGCCAGTCATTTCAGTTGATATTTGTGACTGGATCTAGCCCAGGCTTGCTGCATAGTGACTGGATGCTTCAAAATAAAGTTGACACAGTAGCTTGGTACTGAGTCAGGCTCAGAAGCCTCGTTGTAAAATCTGGGAGTGCTGACTGATGCTACTGTTGTTAAGTGAACTATATCCCCTCTTAAAGTAGTTCTCACTTGTTTTTCTTCCATCCTTAAAGTATCTCTCTTGTCTTCCCCCTGGTCCAGAATCATATTGCCCTCATGTTACATATATACCTGAGCCAGGGTCTATAAGCCCTGAGCTTTGTATCTTAGTTAGGTGAATTAGGACTATGATCTAAAAAGATGACTCATGATTGTGAACGGTGGTTTCAAGGCGTTGGTGCAGTAGCTAGGAAAAGCACCTGATCATTAAATGGACTTGTGTTTCTCTTTAATGAAATTAAAAAAAAAAAAATCCAAAGCTTCACTAGAAGCAGCAATGAGGTGGGAAAGCTCACAGTCAGTGTCTAGTAAAATGTACTGGCATGGCCAACACTGATCAACACTAATCCCTTGGCTAGGGGTTATTATAGAACAAACATTTGGATTGATACCTTTTCCTTATCTTTTCCAGATTTATCTTGATGTATGCTACAGTACTTTGCACTCAGTATAATTCTGCTCTTACAACTACAATAGTTGGCTGTATTAAGGTGAGTTGAAAAGGTACTGTATTCTTTTCGGTGCCTGCTTTGTTTGAAAAGTGTTCTTCTAAAATAAGTCTGACTGTGGCCTCCCTTTCATTCTTATTTCCTCATGTGTTGCCTTGCTAGTTTGGCAAAGTGTGGCGATGGTTTCTAGAACGATCCAGAAGAACTCAGGGAGAACTTGATCTCCACTTTCAGGCAGCTTAGGTCTGAGGCATCAGAAAAGGAGAATGCGTCATCTCAGAGGGGAGGAAGGAGAAAGATAGTCAACCCTGTTACTGGCAGAGAAGGTGGCCAGCTTGGTCCTGGCGGGTTTGTCCCTTTAACTTCTGGCGAGAATTCTGCTCTTCCTGGCTGAGCTCTGGCCGTGTGGTAGCAGAAGGGTGCCTGCCAGAAGCTGATCAGGAGAGTGTTCCTAAGCGTGAGCCAAGCCTTACATGGCCCACTTTTAAAAGCTGTGTCTGACATGACCAGTGATGTCATTTCCTCCCGATCCATTTTACTTGAGGGAGGCTCATTTGTCTTCAGCCAGGAGACCCACGTTGACTTGAATAGTGACCTGCAGTTGGCAGCTTGAAGCCTGAGGCCTCTTTCATCTGAATTTGTGATTCTAGTGCTTTAAGATCCAAGAGGCCGCAGCATCCCTGAATTCCAAAAGCATTAGTGAGGTGGGCTTGCTTTCTTTTTTTATTTTTATTTTTGTTTAATATAAATTTATTTAATTGGAGGCTAATTACTTTACAATATTGTGTTGGTTTTGCCATACATCAACATGAATCCGCCACGGGTGTACACTTTCTGAAAGAGCACAGTAGAGAGAGGTAGGTCCTTCATCATTTGGAGGAAACAGCACAGTTCCCCTTGGGCCTTAACTTCTGGTGCCTCATTTGTCAGTCATGAGGGAAGGGGTTGCAGAGGAGAGTTTGTCCCCGTGTGCTGTGTTTCCCTTTGTACCCCCCATGGAGTTGTATTCATAGATACCAGACCTCATTTTAGAACAAGATTTGGGTTAAAGCCTCAGAAGGTCTGTGATTTCAAGCATAGAATTGGAGCGTTTGGTGTGAATAGAATTCTAAATTAAGCTGTGATAACTGTGTGACTTCTATGAAAGCTAAAGATAAGCATTCGAAGGCCTGGGCTGGCTGAGGCAGTTTCAGCCCCAAATTACCTCTCCAGCCCTGTTTGGGTTTTGTAAAGTTAATGCTTCAGGAGCAAAGTAGATGGCTTGCCTCTTCAGAATAAAAACAGCAGGAACACGGGACACAGGACAGGTGGTGCCTTGTTTTTAACCAAGAAGAAGGATGGTATGGGAGAATTAGTTAGCAAATAACTAAACCTAATTGCCTAGAATTTCTTAGTGTACATTGTGCATCGTCATCAGTGTGAGGGATGAATACAGCAATGCTCTCATCAGCACTGAGTCGAGTGCTTTTCTTTTGATATTGCCTCCTCTCCACAGAATCATATGAACTTAACTCAGTGCAAAGGGAACAGTGTCACTTCTAAACTCTAGAGGGAGGAAAAAAACTGGAGTGTCTGATTATAGTTGACGCTTGAACAAAGCAGGTTTCAACTGCTAAGGTCCACTTTACTCATTATTGACCAGAGACATATTAATATGTTTCGTTACCCAAAAACTATTGGCCAGAGACATTTCTGTGTTTACTTACATAACCGATCACCAGCCACAGGCGTTAGTGTCTGCAAAAATCCCCCAGTCAATAATGTATTAACATAACATGCAGAATTTTTTCAGTAGTAAATATTATAGTACGGTACCATCTGTGGTTGCCGAATCCACAGATGCCCAATCTCAGATAAGGAGGCCCATCCATAAGTTGGGCTTTGCTGGTGCCTGCAGATGGTAAAGAATCTGCCTGCAATGCTGGAGACCTGGGTTGGATCCTTGTGCCGTGAAGATCCCCTAGAGAAGAAAATGGCAACCCGCTTCAGTGTTCTTGCCTGGAGAATCTCATGGACAGAGGAGCCTGGTGGGCTAGTCCGTGCAGTTGCAAAGTCGGGCACAACTGAGCAACTGACATGCACACACACATCTATAAGTTATACTCAGATTTTTCACTGCACCCCCAACTCCAGCTTTGTACAAGGGTCAACTGTGGGTTATATTGCTATTGCTTCTCACAGCTGCTAAGGTACTGAAGGATGTCTTATACCTTCAGACAGATGGGAGTACCCTGATAGCCTTGCTGGTTTGGAGTTGGGCCAGAGTGGAGCTTCTTTCATTAGCCTCCCAGTTACAGCCTGTGTAGCTCAGTCACTATTCCCCAGCAGGCTTTAAGCTGCCTTCCGTGCTCGAAGATCCTAACCCGCTAAACCCTGGGTCAGCATTCCTTGTTTCTCTTAAGTGTGGTGGTAAAATTACTTAGGAGAACTTGGTAAACGTGGAAGGTCCTAGGCCCACCTCAGATGTTTTGAATCAGAATCTCTAAAGTAGGGCATGGAAGTCATCAGGGTTTCCCACTGAGTCTCAGGTAAACTGAAGGTTCAGAATTGCGGTCTTCGTTTTGAGCTCCCAGCACAGACTTCTGTGCCTCCGGGTGAGTTCTACTTTGGGGGCATGAGTGTGTCTTCTGATTTAAAATCTTGGTTAGGATGCTTTAATATATAGTTTTTCTGACTTCTGACTGATCTTGAGCAAAAGATTGGGTTCTCTGGTCTTTCCTTTTCTGAAATTCCTTGGGCAGTTTATGCTGACTAATCTCTTTTCCCTGAATCTCTGTATTCCAAGAGGGGTCCTGTTAACACATTTTCCCAACTTGCCTGCCAGCCTTGTTTATGGTTATATGGTGGTTTTTTTTTTTCCTCCTTTCAAATAATAAGAAAATTTGCTCTAAAGTGACTTTTTTTCTCTATTTTTAGACCTGGAAGAGGCTGACATAATTTTGAATGCTCTCTCAAAGGGTATTACTCCACTATAAGAATAGTTTTGAAGTTTGTTTTTGGCGTTTTCAAAACACGATAAACACTTTACTTTCTGCTTTGTAGGCCTAATCTAAGAGAGCCCAGGTACTAAAAATATTTGTGACCTTTACCGTTTTGGCAGTTGTAATAGCACAGGAGTCAGTGACTTAAGAATGGAAAAAAGGTTAGGGAGGAATTGAATAAGAGCTTAAACTTCAGAAATTTTTATTTATCTTTGTGGTCTGAGGATAATTAAAAAGGAGCCAGAAGTTTTCACTGTTGTGGGCCCAGTTTGAGGCCTAGTTGTGAAAGTGAAGTTGCTCAGTCGTGTCCGACTCTTTGCGACCCCATGGACTGTAGCCTACCAGGCTCATCCGTCCATGGGATTTTCCAGGCAATAGTACTGGAGTGGGTTGCCATTTCCTTCTCCAGGGGGGATCTTCCCAACCCAGGGATCAAACCTGGGTCTCCTGCATTGCAGACAGACGCTTTACCCTCTGAGCCATCAGGGGAGGCCTAGTTTAGGAATTAAGATCTCACAAGCTGAAAAAGGAGCAAGATAAGCAGGTGTTTACACCTGGGAGATTAAGGGAGTTGGGAGAGGTGATTTTAGGTGTGATACTTTGAGATGACTTCCCCTAATTTTTTTAAGATACCAACAAAGAGTCATCTAGAAATAGTCTTTGAGTTGGTAAATTCTCCATCATCCCCCTTTTCCCTTTCAAAAAAAAGGGAAAGATACTTGTCTGTAAGCAGATTTTCCTTCACTGTCCCCTCACAAAATCAACTGCTACTTCTGTGGGAGGAAAAAAACATTCTTTTTGAACTTGTTAAATGTGTAGAAATACCCCTGGTAATAAAAGTGATTCTCTATTTAGATTTGTAATGTCAGCCCACATCACAAGGAAGGGGAAAGTTTGATGATCTTTTTAGTATTCTTCAGCGTTTAGCTTCTGGAGAGAGACCAGGAAGAGACTGATGTTATTGTTTGTTAATTGATGTTCATACTCATGCTACACTCATTTTAGGATCGTTGGGTTTTTGTTAGTTTCTCTTTATTTGCTTTTTTAATTTAAGAATATATGGGTCATTGTGTAGATGTCTTTATTTGAATATTGAAAAAGTTCAAACCTGTGTAATGGTATTTTGCTATTTTTCTTTTTAGAATATATTAATAACTTATATTGGAATGGTCTTTGGTGGAGATTATATTTTCACTTGGACAAACTTCATTGGCTTAAATATCAGGTGAGTAAAAATATTTAACTGTAACCACTTTGACAGATGGATTTAGATTGTCAAATAGTCACAGTTAGCTTGGACTATTTAATGGCAGATTTGTTCACTTGTTATTAAACAGACATTTGTGGAATTCCTACAATACATTATACAATTAATGTCTTTTTGATAATGCTTTTTAAGGAAAAAGGAGAAAGTGGTTTCATATTTCATGCACAGTTTTGGGGGAGTCTTTTCTGGAAGTTGAACTCCTTTTGTTTAGCCTTGAAAGAATAATCTTTTATTTATTGTGCTAGATGTCAGTGCAGTGTTCTTAAGAAAATTCCAGGCTAAAGAATACCAACTCTCTTTATATTGCTTTATATGCATCTTACGTTGGACACAACACTGCATTTCTTTAGACTTCATTCTTCTTTAACAATGATGAGAGTAACCTGTCTGAAAGAGCTTTTTCAGTTTGAGAATTTTGAATTTCATGGTTTTAAATACTACTTATATGCTTTAAAACCCTCAACTTTTAAAGACCTCCATCCTGACCTCAGACTTGTACATCTAATTAGCTCACGTGACATCTCCAGCTGACATGTCCAAAACTGAACTCCTTGTATTTCCTCCAAAGTCTGTTCCACCCACAGCCTGAACATCTCAACTGGTGACACTCCATCCTTCTAGCCTCTCAATTCAAAAGCCTTGGAGTTATCCTCAATTCTTCAACTTATACCAGACATCCAGTGTGTTGGCAAATTCGATTGGTTCTACCTTCAGAATACATCCAAAAAGATCACTTTTCACCGCCTGCATTCCTTCCAGCTTATCTCAAGCCACCAACATCTTTTGCCTAGGTTACTGCCCTGTCTTCTCTACTTCCATCTCGGGTTTGGCTCATCCCCACATCTCGCCCTAGTCATTCTCAAGAGTAGACAGTGTATTCCTTGTCAGCGCTAAGTCGGAGCATGCCACTCTTGTTTGTACTCCCCTCTCCATGTCCCAACGTCCTGACGAGGCCCTGCAAAGTCTGTCTCTCACTTGCCCTTCAGTTTCAATTTCAGCTCTTGCTTCTCTTCTCCCTCACTCTATTTCATCCACACAGACCTCCTTGCTATTCTTTTCGAATACAGGGCATGCTATCTCTTTAGGGTATTTGGACAGAATATTTTCTTTACCTGGAACACTGTACTGCCAGAGACTTGCATGGCTGGTTCCCTTATGCCTATATATTTTTGCTCAAATGTTACCTACTCATGGAAGTTTACCCTGACCACCTTATTTAAAATTGCAACCTGCTCTTCCTCTGCGGATACCCTGAAGCCCTCTTATTCTATTTTTCTGCTTATGTTTATATATACTATGTATTTTCTATCTCCCCTGATACAGTGTAAAGTTCCACGAGGGGATAGATCTCTGCCAGTATCGTTCACTTATCTTTCCAAGCTCCTAGAATGAGTTCTGGCCATTGCTTAATGTTTGTTTGATGAATTCTCTATGGATTGGTGATTAAAAAAAACACTTTGAAAACTATAAAGATCTTTAATGGTAGTATCTTTTAAATTTACAATAAATTATATAACTCTCTTGAGCTTTTATATCTTTAAATGTAAACAAGTGATAATGCCTATTCCACTTTATGACTCAGTGTGAGAATTAATGTTATTAATAAGATAATAATTATTTTCCCTTCCATGACATTTATTTGCCATTATTATTGTTTGTCTTTTTAAAGGAAAAGTTCTTTTATTTGTGGGGGTTGGGTATGTTGGTTGGAGTTTGGATATGTAAATCATGCCTGAGGATTACATATTCTGGAAGGAAGACGAGCACTTGAGTCTCAGATCTCATTCACAGTTGCAGTTCTGATACTTAACAACTGTGTGATTTTGAAAGCATTGTTTTTTTCTGATCTTCAGTTTTCTTACATACTTCCATTAGAAACCTGTATCTTTAGAGTTGTTGGAATGAAATAATCCAATGAATGAAGTACTTGATTCATTGCTTGATATTTATGCTTAGTAGATAATCAGTTTCTTTCATTAACAGCTGTGAGGAATGGCCAGGATATAAGGATCGGAACATGGTGAACTAGTTCTGAGTTTGCACGTAGCCTAAGCTTCCTTCATTTCTAAAAATCTGGATTAAAGAGTCTTTATGATACATTATGGGACTGATTCAGAAATGCCTTGGTTTTTTTTGTTTTTGTCTCCTTCAAGTAAGAACTTGATGGTTAAAATGAAGTAAGAGCTGCTGTTTGCATTTTCAGATGTCTGCAGTTTAGATCTCATAACATAGTATCCATAGTATTATAAGAAATATTGCTTTTTTTCCCACATCGCAGACTATTAAAAAAAAAAACTTTAGTGCCTGAGTATGTTGGAATGTTTCATGTGTCAGCCCAACATATGTCAAATCTAAAGTCTTGAAGGTTTCTTTTTGTGTTAAGTAGTGATTATAGTTCTGGTTAAACAGTACTGTTTTGCTAGCAAGGTTAATCAATAATGCTGTCATTGGTATTCTTCCCTTATGTAGTGTTTTTAATAATTTGGAATTGCCTTCACATTTTATTGTAATAAATTTTACAGACCATATCTCTTTAATCTGTTTCATTACAGAGTTAAGGAGAGTAAGTAGTATACTTATTTGCCTGTCAGCATTCAATTTATTTGCAGAGTTGGGATTAGAGTCCAGATGACCTTGTGTTTCAAATATGATTTCTTTCCATTACAACTTGCATTTTAGTATCTGTAAAGGAAAATATATGTTGCCTTTTTTTTTT
>SJYV01026022.1:196080-218521 GCA_006410875.1 Neotragus pygmaeus | reverse complement strand
ACTTTTTATTTTTTTTTAATGTGAAAAACCAAATTAAGATTGGCTCCTTAGTAGATTTCACATTGATTGGAAATGGTATGAGTCCATCCTTGGCTGATTGCACTTTGAAAGAAATCACTAATAAAACTGTCCTCGTAAAGAATTTTCTGATTATACTGTGATGAATCTAGCTTCCCTTCATCCTGCTTGGTTTTTTTTTTTTTTTGGCTGTTTCAGGAAAAGTTTAATATTCCTTTCTGCTAGGATTCAATTCTAGGAAGCAGGAGGTTTGTATTGGTAGGTTCTTAGGCTCCAATTTGTTTTTTTTTTTTTTTTTCCTGTCCCCCAGTAGGGCTCTGTTAAGAGCCTGGCTGTCTCCAACTTCCCTAAGTGCCTTTTTCCAGTGGCCAATTACTGCGTGTTCACTCAAGCTCAAAAAAGCAGCAGAGTGAGTGGGGAATGAATAGTGAAGGGTGGTGACAGTGTACTTTCACCAGAAGTTGGGCTCTGCCCTGTGTCTTTGGCCCAAGTAATGCAGGCTTTCCAGATAATCACCCCAGCATCTCCATAACTGCCCAGGCTAGAATTCATAGAATTTTGGAGTTTATTTGTATCTATGGTTCTTTTTTTTCCTTCTATTAAAAAAAAAACAACATAATTTAAATACAGTAAAATCTCCCCCCCCCCCCATTTTCTGTACAGTTCTGGGAGTTTTGATAAATGCATACAGTTATATAATTACCACCGCCATATTCAAGGTATAATACAATTGTAATACCTCCCAGATCTCCCTGTGTCCTTTTTCATTGAACCTCTCTCTCCTACAAAGATCTGTTCTGTATCCATATGATGTCCCAAATGTTATTTAATGATACAAAATGTCATGTAGCTCTTTGACCTCTTTCACTTGACATATTGCGTGGTATTCCGTGTTGCATTTGAGATTCCGTGGTATGCATGTGTCAGTAGTCTGTACCTCTTTCCTGCTGCTGCTGACTGTGGATCCCTTAGGGTGGTATGTGCGTACTCAGTGGCTCAGTCATATCTGACTCTTTTGTGATGCTTTGAACTGTTGCCCGCCAGGGTCCTCTGTCTGTGGGGTTTTCCAGGCAAAAATACTGAGTGGGTTGCCATTTCCTCTCCAGGGAATCTTCCCAACCCAGAAATAGAACCTGAGTCTCCTGTGTCTCCTGCGTTGTAGGCAGATTCTTTACCTGCAGAGCCATTGGGGAATTCCCTTTTACTGCTGAGTAGGGACGGAGGAGCCTGGTGGGCTGCAGTTCATGGGGTCACTAGGAGTCGGACACGACTGAGCGACTTCACTTTCACTTTTCACTTTCATGCATTGGAGAAGGAAATGGCAACCCACTCCAGTATTCTTGCCTGGAGAATCCCAGGGATGGAGGAGCCTGGTGGGCTGCCATCTCTGGGGTCACACAGAGTTGGACACGACTGAAGCGACTTAGCCGCAGCAGTATTCTATTATAGAATTCCCAGCTCAGAGATTGAGCCTGTGTCTCCTGCACTGGCAGGTGGATTCTTTACCATTCAGTCACTTGGGAAGCCCTGAAGTTCTTTTATTATCGCTCTTTTATAAATGAGGAGGCTGAGGCTTAGAAAGTTTCAGTCTAATGCATTCTGAAGACATGCATTGGGCCTGTTTCTGTTTGCCTGGCACTGTGCTCTAGAGAGATGTGGTGCATTCACTCATAGCTCTGCCAGGGTCACACAGCTCCTGTCATTGAAGGATTTCAGCCCTGATGGGTTGAACTCCAGAGTCCAGGTTCTCACCCTTTAATGAATTATCATTCAGTAAATGACTAATTAGTCATAATGTAGCCTAAGTGAACCATATGTAGCCATTGCCACTTTAGATTCTCAGCTATCTGAAGGCAGAAATCACTTGTCTTATTTATAGTTGCGTCAGTACTTACCAGTGCCTGGTCTGTAACAGGCATCCAACTGGTAATAATAATAATCAAATAGCAGACAATATTTTTTTATGCTTAGTCTTATCCTCTACATTGCTCTAGATATGCCATGCTTAATCTAACAGTTCTCTGAGATAGGTGCTGTGAGTATTTCATTTCATAGAGGGGCTGAGAAACTTGCCATGTATTATCCAGCTGGTGAAACATTCAGTCCATGATTGCCTTCCAAGGTTTCTTAACTGCAGTACAGTAAAAGTGAATAGAGGCATAAATTATTTTCATATCCCGTCAGCATATGTCATCATACTGGTTACATAACTCTTAAGCCAGCCTCCTTTTGTGTAACACACCCCGTTTTACTGTACCTTCTGACATCAAACCAGAGTCTATACAGTCTCTGGGGTGGGCTGTGATGCAGCTTAGAGTCTGGCCCCAGAGAGGACTTTGGTCTGGCCACTTCTGCCTGGCTCCTGAGTCTACTGTTCCTGCATTTGGGTCTTCTTTACCTGTTTCCTTAAAAGGAGCTTTTGCTTCCTGGTTCCAGCCTTCTCCTGCATAATTCCATCCTAGCAGACTCTTCTAGTTCTAGTCTTCTCCTGAAGTAAGGCCGTGAGCTCTTCTTAGTGGTTCTCTCATTTCAAGAGAGAGAAGGACATGTTTTGTATTATCAGTTGCTATTATCAGTGGGTTGCTGCTGCTGTAACAGTTACCAGGCTTTTCATAGAGATAAATAACTGACTTCTCACTGGAATAACTTTGACTTCTAAAAGAAGGTTAGCTAGCCCTTTGCAATATTATAATTCCTTACAGAAGAGCACTGAAATGGAATATAGCAGCAGATTTGTATTCTGTTATGGGCACTGCCACTAGCTATTTATAGTTCACTTTTCATAACCTCAGTTTTCTTTTGCTCAGTTTTTAAGCTAGGGTTGTCTGTTTTAGTTTGGCTACTAAACTTCCCTGATTGATCCTGGTCATGAGGTCTAAAGTTATTTTGCAGGAAGACTAATGACATTTGAAGGAACTTCTTCCAGGTGTGGGAAACATATGATATATTACCTTTTTAAATGTTCTGACAGGAGTCCTCTACCTACCTTTTAAGGTGTTTTTTTTTTTTTTTAAGAGACAAAAAAGAAAAAGGAGTAGAAGTAGGGGAGAAAATGGTGGAAATGCTTGAGTAGTTTGGGTTCAGCCCTGAGTTGGGGAAGAGTTTCACAGATATCAGGAAAGCAAAAAAAAAAAAACAAAACCCTGTTTCCAAATGTGTGAGAAAAACTCCCTGTTTCTAAAAACACTGACATTAAATGGTAAGAATAGGTAGAAAGTAAGTTTTTAGGTTCATATTCTTCTATTTCTTTTACTTTTCTCTAATTGAGTCCTTTGAAAAACAAAACTGTACTGTACATGAAGGCAATCTTATCAGAATTCTGATCTTAAAAGAGAGCAGCTACCTGACTCAAATCAGTTAATAAAACAAATAATATCCTTATCAATGCCATTGAGTTCCAGAGAAATCACAACAAAATTTGGGAGCCTTTTATTTTCTTTGTAAATTTACTCCTGGCCAAATTCCTAAAATGCCTAGGCAGATAGAATGGTTAACAAACATCCTGGTCAGACTTTTGTGACTGAGGTACTTCTATTTTTAAAGTATGTGCACACGAGGGAACGATATTTAATGTCCTGTAGTAAATCATAACAAAAATAATATGAAAAAGAACGTGTGTATGTATATATATGAAATTGCATAACTTTGCTGTACACCAGAAACTAACATAACTTTGTAAATCAACTGTACTTCAGTAAAAACTAAAGAAAGTATGTGCACAGACCGACACTTACCTTGATATAGAAGGGACATAGATACCTGTGAAGGCAACATAAGGTGTTAATATTTGTTGAGTGCCTAGTCTATGATGGCCACGTTTACAACAGTGTTTCATTTAATAATCCCCGAGTTCACATGAAAATGAAATTGAGACTCAGGGGTGAAATAAGTTGCCCAAGTTCACACAGCCACCATAGTAAGAAGCAGAGCTGAGACTCTAACCCTGATCTGACTATAAAAATCTGCTGCATGATTTAGCACATCGGATAAGAGAGTAAAATGGTCCCACTTTGTTTTGAACATTTTCACTCTCTTTGCTTACCTACTGTCTTACCACTGGCTTGTCTTTATTCTCCTGTCTCCTTAAGGAGGTGACTGATGAGTATGCAAAGGCATAGACTAATTTTTACCTTAAGGGAATTTGTAATCTAGTTGGGAAGATTGATTTATTCCTAAACACACATGATAAGTACTTTTAATACATTCCCTCAAAAGAGCTTTCAGGAGGCTGTGTAGCCCAGGTGGGCTTGAGGTCCCCAAAATAACCCCGTCCCAGAAGAGTGAACCCCACTGGCGCTAGGTGTGGTAGACAGGTCTGAGGGCTGGCAGCAGCCCGCTCAGAGGCCAAGAGCTCAGAGGATGGAGGTTCCCCACTGTTGGCTTGATGCTAGTCGGAGAGAAACCAGCTCTGAGTCTCCCTGGGATCTGCATGTTTCCTTTCTTATGTGTGTGCATGTGTGGTCAGCCATGTCTGACTCTTTGCAGCCCCATGGACTGCAGCCCACCAGGCTCCTCTGTCCGTGGAATTTTCCAGGCAAGACTACTGGAGTGCGTTGCCATTTCCAGATCTTCCTGACCCCGGGATCAAACCTGCTTCTCTTGAATTTCCTGCATTGACAGGAGTAACTTGACAGTCCGCAGTGATAAGGTGGATTCCTTCCATTGCACCACCTGGGAAGCCTCTTTTCTTACTTATTGGGATGTTTTTTATTCTTATTAAAAAGTATTTCTGCCTCGAATGATTATTCTTGAAAATGCAAAAAATACAAGTAGAAATCACCTATAATCTCAGTCTAGATGTAACTATTCATTAATATTCTTATTTTGTTTCTTCCAGACTTTATTTCGATGCATTAATGTACATATTCATGTTCATTTAAATAAAATAGGGTTGGAGAATGCTGAATTATTTTTTCATTTTAAAGGTCATGGCCAGCTCTTNAAAAAAAAAAAAACAAAACCCTGTTTCCAAATGTGTGAGAAAAACTCCCTGTTTCTAAAAACACTGACATTAAATGGTAAGAATAGGTAGAAAGTAAGTTTTTAGGTTCATATTCTTCTATTTCTTTTACTTTTCTCTAATTGAGTCCTTTGAAAAACAAAACTGTACTGTACATGAAGGCAATCTTATCAGAATTCTGATCTTAAAAGAGAGCAGCTACCTGACTCAAATCAGTTAATAAAACAAATAATATCCTTATCAATGCCATTGAGTTCCAGAGAAATCACAACAAAATTTGGGAGCCTTTTATTTTCTTTGTAAATTTACTCCTGGCCAAATTCCTAAAATGCCTAGGCAGATAGAATGGTTAACAAACATCCTGGTCAGACTTTTGTGACTGAGGTACTTCTATTTTTAAAGTATGTGCACACGAGGGAACGATATTTAATGTCCTGTAGTAAATCATAACAAAAATAATATGAAAAAGAACGTGTGTATGTATATATATGAAATTGCATAACTTTGCTGTACACCAGAAACTAACATAACTTTGTAAATCAACTGTACTTCAGTAAAAACTAAAGAAAGTATGTGCACAGACCGACACTTACCTTGATATAGAAGGGACATAGATACCTGTGAAGGCAACATAAGGTGTTAATATTTGTTGAGTGCCTAGTCTATGATGGCCACGTTTACAACAGTGTTTCATTTAATAATCCCCGAGTTCACATGAAAATGAAATTGAGACTCAGGGGTGAAATAAGTTGCCCAAGTTCACACAGCCACCATAGTAAGAAGCAGAGCTGAGACTCTAACCCTGATCTGACTATAAAAATCTGCTGCATGATTTAGCACATCGGATAAGAGAGTAAAATGGTCCCACTTTGTTTTGAACATTTTCACTCTCTTTGCTTACCTACTGTCTTACCACTGGCTTGTCTTTATTCTCCTGTCTCCTTAAGGAGGTGACTGATGAGTATGCAAAGGCATAGACTAATTTTTACCTTAAGGGAATTTGTAATCTAGTTGGGAAGATTGATTTATTCCTAAACACACATGATAAGTACTTTTAATACATTCCCTCAAAAGAGCTTTCAGGAGGCTGTGTAGCCCAGGTGGGCTTGAGGTCCCCAAAATAACCCCGTCCCAGAAGAGTGAACCCCACTGGCGCTAGGTGTGGTAGACAGGTCTGAGGGCTGGCAGCAGCCCGCTCAGAGGCCAAGAGCTCAGAGGATGGAGGTTCCCCACTGTTGGCTTGATGCTAGTCGGAGAGAAACCAGCTCTGAGTCTCCCTGGGATCTGCATGTTTCCTTTCTTATGTGTGTGCATGTGTGGTCAGCCATGTCTGACTCTTTGCAGCCCCATGGACTGCAGCCCACCAGGCTCCTCTGTCCGTGGAATTTTCCAGGCAAGACTACTGGAGTGCGTTGCCATTTCCAGATCTTCCTGACCCCGGGATAAAACCTGCTTCTCTTGAATTTCCTGCATTGACAGGAGTAACTTGACAGTCCGCAGTGATAAGGTGGATTCCTTCCATTGCACCACCTGGGAAGCCTCTTTTCTTACTTATTGGGATGTTTTTTATTCTTATTAAAAAGTATTTCTGCCTCGAATGATTATTCTTGAAAATGCAAAAAATACAAGTAGAAATCACCTATAATCTCAGTCTAGATGTAACTATTCATTAATATTCTTATTTTGTTTCTTCCAGACTTTATTTCGATGCATTAATGTACATATTCATGTTCATTTAAATAAAATAGGGTTGGAGAATGCTGAATTATTTTTTCATTTTAAAGGTCATGGCCAGCTCTTTATTTTCTGTCATTTAAATAAATGCCTAGCATTCTATTGTATGAATTTATATAGACACTTATCCTTTAGCTAATTTTCTGCAGTTATAGATTTTGTGATAAATGCTTTGTCAATAAGTCTATGAAGATGTATACAGTTCATCCATGAAATAGATTGCTAGGTCAGAGGATAAGCAGGATTCTGAGGTTTTTATTTCAACCAATTGTCATGAAGAAAGACTGTATAAAATTGGCACTTCTGCTGACAAATATATGCAAATATTTGTTTTTCCAAAGCATCAACAACAGTGGATAGTACCATGATGAGGGAATGTCTCTAGTTTGGTAAATGAAAATGCTGTTATGTTTTCATTTTATGTGGTGTTGATTTATAAAGGTAGCTCCAACCTTCAGTCCAGGTTGCCTTATATTTGTGCCATTCCTTCCTTCCTCCCTGATGGTGGTTTTCTGTTTTGCAGCATTGCTGGGAGCCTGGTATATTCCTACATCACCTTCTCTGAAGAGCAGCTGAGCAAACAATCAGAAGCCAGTAGCAAGCTGGACATTAAGGGGAAAGGAGCAGTATGACGAGGGTTGCGTCGACTGCACTGGCCCAAGTTTTCGATCGAATGGGAACACTGGCAATTCTTACACAGATGCTGAGGTGTCTTGATCACGGAGAAAATACCATTGCACTCGTACAATCTGAGGATTGATTGCTGCCTTTTAAAATTTTATGAGAGAAACTTATAATTGACTCTCTTAAATATGCCATTAGAATTAATTTATATCAGACTGGAAAATGTACTGGGCTTTTTTATTTATTTTTCTTCTATGCCGACAGTGAAACATCCATGTTTTGAAAATATATTATTCCATAGTTTGATATCCAGGTGTCCCTGAGAGCCACATGTCTAAAGCGTTCCATCAGGAGCCTCACTGTTCACGTCGTTGCTGAGTCTGGAGACAGTTTGGCCTTCCTTCTGCTGGAATGCAGCTGAGGATCTGAAGTTAGTCTTCTTTGAATTTTCTTTCTTAACGATTGCCTTTTCTTCATGAGGCTATCGTCACTGCTTTGGCCAAAGAGGACATCTTTGGCACTACAGAAACGTGTGTGGCTTCAGAGTGTATTGGTTTCTACACTGGCTTTCCTGAGAGCTCATGGGATGAGTAGGGTGCATTCCTTAAAAATGTCCTATTCCCTCTATGTTGTGTAGGATGAGGAAAAGGAAGGGGTGAAGGAAGTAGACTTTCTACTCATTTTATTCATCTGTCGGAGTCATTCATTCAAGTAAAATGTATTGTGCGTGTAATACGTGCCAGGCATTGTGCTGAGTGCTGGGGGTGGAGAGATGTTCTTGGAGGTAGTTGCCTGATCTCGCTCCTGCTATAGTGACCAAGGGTAAGACTTGAGAACTTAGCTCCATGGCTTTATTCAGAAGACGTTGTGACTGTGAACAAGTCTTAGAGGTTTTCTCAGCTCTCAGAAACTGCAAATCTGTATGCAGGGTTAGAAGCACCAGCTCCACAGCAATGTGAAATCAAATGGTGCAGTGTACATCAGACGCACGTGAACTCTGCCATCCTAAGCTATGAGCTCAGCTGTTCTTGTCCGAGTGACACTGGCATGCTGGGAACATGACCTCCATCTATTTCCCTTTGCTTCCTGCCTCTGGGTTTTGTTGCTCCTCTTTTTACTCCTGCTTGAATCAGTATGACTAGTCTTGCATTTCTGAGTGTATGGTTTGAGGGGAAAGGCTGGTTAGATGTTTCTGTATGGTCCGGGCTCGGACTGTGTTGCTGGCACCGTCAGTGTTAGAGCCATCACCTTCCGTCCTCTTCCTTCCATGGCATGAGTATACCTCTTTCCTTTGGACACTCCTGCCACATCCTGCATTAATGAGCAGGCCTGCTTCTCTCAAGGTCAATGCTGCATCCTGGGAGAGCAGCCATGGATGGGCCTCGCCTGAATTGCCTCTTTGGGCAGGTCGGGTGTTAAACACAGCAGTGTGACTTGGCTTAGAGACATCCATTGACTTTGGAGATAAATGCTTGCTCAGGCCAGCTGTGCAGTCATTGCAGGAAGCTGGCTACCTTTGCGTTGGTGTACATCCTGGCTTTCATTTCATTAGGTTTGCAATCTACTGGCCTTTTTTGACCTAAGCAGCTAGTATTCTGGTGCCTCAACGGGGAACCTAGAAGGTCTTGATTTCTTCCTATTTTTGAAAAAGAGTTATATTGAGGTCCTTTTCATATTCATATCTCCCTTATTTTTGGTTTGTCTTTGTCAAAGCCTAGCCAGTGGTGCTGGGTCCCTAGAATTAGCTTCAGAGCCAACTCTCAAGTTAGTAGCTCCATGTAGGGGGTCCTGAGACTCACTGTTTCCTAATATTATGTGAGCTGAGAAAATTTAAGTGGGAGAATAGGATATTATGTTGTGCAAGATATCTTATCCCTGTTTTATTGATACGAGAGCAAGACTCGGAGAAAGATGACTTGCTAATAAGTCAGAATTCCTGTTTTTTTCCACTGAACTGTGCTGCCATTGATTACCTCCCCTTCTCCTCTGAGGAAGTAAGGAGGTAGAGGTGCCAGCTGAGCTAGCCTGAGCTCTTTCGAGGAGGTGAGTGAGTGATGGAATTTAGAGTCCGCAAGGAATAGGCTTTGTGCATCAGGGAAAGTGATAGGCACTCTGTGTGCCTGAGCTTCTGTCTTACTCCAGGCTCGCCTATGAATTTTGCTGCCCCTCCCCACTTTTGCCCAGCAACAAGGGGAACACATTTTGGGAGCTAATTTTGGTAATTCTGTTCCTCCTTCTTTGAGCTACTGGGAGGAGGGAGCTTTGACATTAGAAATAGTTGGTGTGCATTTAGAGGTGTTGGACTAAGACCCGCTCCACCTTGCTGCCAGACCCCTGCCCTGCCAAGTGTTGAACTGCTTCTTGGAGAGTCAGTTTCCTTGAAGATATGTTATCTCTCTAGGTCTTATTTGAGAAAATCGTGCTTAGTAATAATTTCACTAAATGCACATGACGTTAGGGCCCGTGGCCTATACTGAGCTTTCTGACTGATTAGAAGCAGTGGAGCAGCTTCAAGCTCTCTGCCCTGTTCATGTTAATTGTTGGACTTCCCTTTACCTGCCACCAACATCTTAAGAGCAAAAAGCCTGGGGAAGTTGGAGAGTGAACAGACTGACCAGCCATCTTTCGTAGTTTGTTTTCAGTTATGTGCAGGCTTGGTTATGGCACATGAAGAGATGTGCCTGGTATTCCAGCATCTTACAAAGCAAAAGTTGTTTGATCTGTTAACTACCTCCTGGGAGAAAAAGAGGCAGCATGGAGTTAAATCCTGAATTTGCCCTTTGAGACAGATGAGCTGTAGGGAGGATGCTGAAAACACATTCGTGACTAGGGGCTCCTTTTTTTGAGTTAATGACAGCGATGCCCTCTTGGACCAGTCTGTTTTTAAGGCAGTGCCAGATTGATTTGAGTAACCTGATTGATGATGTCAGGTGATTTTTAATTCCTTCAGGTGACTGTTGACTGTAGGAGTCAGTCATTTGTAGATCCAGCTTGCATGTAGGTTAAGAAAGAGAAGTATGTTTTGCGTTTGTTGTTTATAGTTCCTGTTGTATCAGCCATGCATGGAAAGTTCACAGCAGTAATGCTGAAATAGCATCTTCCTGGAGAGAAGAGTAGAGTTTCACTTTTGACTAGTTTGGAGTAGTACCCAGAATTTTGGGCAGGTCTACCTTTATTTTGGTTGTTACGGCATCTTTCGGTGAGCAGAGATTGACTGTTTTATGCCAGGCATTATGCGAGCTCTGTGGCAGCTGAGGTGAAGAGGACGTGGTTCTCATTCTCAAGGAACGTATGATTCTTTAGCCAGACCCCGATTGAGAGAAAGAAGCAGATGAAAGGAGGCAGCGATTTACGAGCAGAAGCTGCCTGCGCAGTTGCCAGCGCTGGGGATGAGGGGTATCCCACCCATAGAGTTGACTGAAGCACTTCTTCAGGAGGACTTGTAACTTGCACTAGTCCTCTAGCTCCGAGATGAGAGCCAGGCCATTCAAATTCTGTGACTACCCGGGCCCTCTGCTCTCTCCTGCACGTATTCTTGCTTCCCCATAGCTGTGTACTACTGGTTCCTCCCTATGAACAAGGCTGTGATTGATTTTTCTCTCCCTGAGGGAAAAATAATGATCTTCAAAATAAATAAGATAAGGGATGCAAACTCCTCAGCACAATGCCTCGTGCATATTAGGCACTCAGCAAACGTTACTGTCATGATTTCAGGGTTAGGCTGTAAGCAAAGGTTAAGAGTCTTAATTTGTGCTCCTTAAATGCTAGAGGCCTGGGCAATATATTTCATTTTGAAAGTGACCCTATAATTTGGTTGCTTCTAGAATGGTTAAAGAAGAGTTTCTGCTCATGGTCAACTTGTTAAAATATTTAGTGGGTATAGTTGGGCTATTGTATGATGCAGGTGATTCTACCTTTTAAAAAGATCCTATTCTTTAAAAAAAAAAGACTCATATTTTGGTAAATTAAAAATTAGTATCTATCTCAGAGAAATATAATTACACTTCAGAATGGTGATTCTGTTAAAACTTCCCCGGTTTTACCTTACCTTGAGGTAGCTCCTGTGTAGGTTGGACCTCCTTTCTCCTCATCTCCAAGTTAAATGCGTTCGCTTCATGCTGCCGCTGTGTGCAGGCTTTTGCCAGTTGCTGGTACTTGTGAACCTCTGGCACTGTCGCTGTTTTCTAAGCCTACCTTCTAGTTCTTACTGTTAGGATGCCACTTCATCATGGTATGAGGAGATAGCCTATGATGAATTTTTTTTAAGCTTTCTTTTTTGAAAATACTTTTAAAAAGAAATCTACTGGTTAGATTTTTTTTGTCTCACAAAGATGTTTTTAAAGATTATTCTGTTCATAAACATTTCTTTCTCACGCTGATAATCAACTGATTTTTGTCTACAAATGTTGGTCTGTCACAGTATTTTTTCAATATAGATTCTATTTACCAAATGACCATTTTAGTGTTTTTAAAAGGTATTGAGGATTGAGATATGTAAATCAGGTGACATAAATATGAAAATTATGTGCCTAAATATTTTTGTAAAGGTGTCAAATAAATACTTTTTCTTCAACCCATGTATTAAAATTTCTAAGTGCCTGCAGAGACAGTCAAGAGCTGTATGTCTGCCTCAATTTAAGAGGATGGCATCCCAATTAGTTGACTGAGACACAATAGAGAAAATACTGTTTGCCAATGTGATATTACGATTTGTAATAAGAAATATGTATTTGGTCTTTGTCCTTATTCCTGGCACACTGCTCCTAAAACCTATGTACTTTTCTATATAAGTGCTACAGGAAAATCTTTTATTAGAGTATGTAGTTTTGTTTCCAGTTCATGAAATAGCTCCAGAGCCATAAAGGTGAAAAGGGTGTCTTTTGTTAGCATCTTTCAGCCATTCCTAAGGTTATGTTAATGAGATGGCTTTTGGAAACTCCCTAAGTCTGGGAGCTGGTTGCCAGGGGAACCAACTGAGAGATTTATATTGGAACTTTCAGCCTCTATACATCTGCTCTCTCCAAGTGAAGAGAAGAGGGGAGAGGAGCTGGAGGTTAAATCTGTGGCCATTGATTTAGTCTATCATGTCAACATAATGAAGCCTACATAAAAGTCCATGAACTGTGAGATCTGGACAGCTTCCAAGTTACTGAACGTGCTTAGGTGTTGGGAGGATGGTGCTCCCGGAACAGTGTGCGAGTTCTGCATGCGCCCCACGCTCCTTGCCCTCTGCAGCTCTTCCATCTGCTCTTCCTGAGTCATATATTCTTGCAATACACCAGTAGTTTAGTAAGTAAACTGTTTTCCTGAGTTCTGTGAGCCACTCCCACAGATTAATTGAACCTGAGAAGAGTGTGATTTATAGCTGTTCGGTCAGAGCACAGGTGTCAATCTGGATTTGTGATTTGTGTTGGAAATAGGTGGAAGGAACAGTCTTGTGGGACTCAGCCTTTTCCTGCGGGATCTGATACTAACTCCAAGTTCAGTATCAGAACTGAATTGTTGCTCATGTAGCCCATGTAGCAGATTGGCTTGGTACGGGGCAAAAACACATATTTGGTAACCAGAAATGTGAGTGCGGCGCAGAGAAGATGACCTGGGAGCAGTTTTTCCTTTACAGCCATTCAGTACTTTGCATGAACAGCACATATGACTCAACATTCAGTGTCTTCGGTGTACTTGTGGTAAACTGAAAGGAAAGAAATGCATGTAAAAATTGCCTTTAAAACATTTCATCTCCTTAATCAGGTGCTTAAGACTGAATAACTTTATTAGGAAATAACCCCCAAATAAAACATGCTATTCAAGAAGCATTTATTGGTACTGACAAAAACAGGTAAAAGCACATTAAGGCATTAAAAAAGAACTGTGGTGAAATACATAATGTAAAATTTACTGTCTTAATGCTTTTGAAGTGTCCAGTTCAGGAGTAATACTGTATATTCACACTGTTCTGCATCCACGCTTCAGAACCTTTTCCATCTCGTAAAACTGAAGTCTGTAACCATTACAGAGCTTGTTTCCCACTGCCCCCTAGACCCCAGCAACTACCATTCTACTTTGTGCCTCTCTGGATAACTCCTGTAAGTAAAATCGTACAGTATCTGTCATTCTGTGACTGTCTTATTTCACTTAACATAATGTCCTTGAGGGTCATCTGTGTCATAGCACGTGTCAGAATTTCTTTCCAAGGGTGAATAATTTTCCATTGTATGTATATGCTGCTGCTGCTGCTGCTAAGTCGCTTCAGTCATGTCCGACTCTGTGACCCCACAGACGGCAGCCCACCAGGCTTCCCCGTCCCTGGGATTCTCCAGGCAAGAACACTGGAGTGGGTTGCCATTTCCTTCTCCAATGCATGAAAGTGAAAAGTCAAAGTGAAGTCGCTCAGTTGTGTCCGACTCTTCACGACCCCATGGACTGCAGCCTACCAGGCTCCTCTGTCCATGGGATTTTCCAGGCAAGAGTTCTGGAGTGGGGTGCCATTGCCTTCTCCGATGTATATGCTAGCTTTTGTATATCCGTCCATCTGCTGCTGGACCCTGGTTTCTTCCAGCATGTGGCTATTGTGAATACGAATTGCTAAACATGCCAAGCTGTCACTTTGAGTTACTCTAACAAATGGCAAATAACAAACATTGATTTCTCACAGTTCTGAGGCTGCGATGTCCAAGATCAAAATGCCAGCAGATGTGGCAGCTGCTAAGAGCCCGCTTACTGGTTTGCAGATGTCCATCTTCTCAAAGCCTCACATGGGAGAGAGCAGAGAGGAAGCAAGCTGTCTTAGTTCTTCTTAAAAGGACTCTTAATCTCGAGGGCTCCACCTTCATGATTTAGTTACCTACCAAAGACCACATCTGCAAATACTGTCTTGTCAGGGACTAGGGTTTTAACAGATGAATTGGGAGCAGGGGATGGGACACAAAATCTATAGGAGTGGCTGTACAAATAGGCTTTTGATTCTTCTTTGGAATTGCTAGGTCATATAATAATTCTATTTTAAATTTTTTGAGGAATGGCTGTACTGTTTTCCATTGTGGCTGTACCATTTAACGTTCCCACCAGTAGTGCGCAGATTCCGATTTCACATCCTTGTCAACACTTGTTATTTTCTTTTATTGGTAGCCATCCTGCTTAGTGTGAGATGGTATCATCTTATTGTTATTTGTATTTTTCTAACAACTAGTGAGCCTTTTTTCATATGCTTGTTGGTCACGTAATACACTTTCTTTGGAGAAATGTCTATTCAAGTCCATTTTTTTTTAAATTAGATTTTTTGGTTCTTGAATTATAGAGATATTCTGAAGTTATAAAGTATTATGAATTTTAACCCCTTATCAAATTATCTACAACTATTTTCTCCCATTCTGTAGGTTGCCTTTTGATTCTTGTTGACTGGTGTCCTTTGACGTACAGTTTTAAATTTTGATGTAGTGCGATTTGTCTATTTTTACTTAGGTTGACTATTCTTTTGGTGTCATATCCAAGAGATAATTGCCAAGTCCATTGTCACAAAACTTTTATCTATATTTTCTTCTAAGAGTTGTATAATTTATATCTTAGGTCTATTTTTAGTTAGCTTTTGTATAGGGTTCTACTTGCATTTTTTTTTTCAGCTTGAATATCCACCTTTGAGAGACTGTCCCTAAAACATTTGTTGTAAGCAACCTTTAATATCTTATCAGAGTTTTTTCTTTCTAATTTGTGAGTTATGTGCTCTTTCACACAGCCTTTCTTCTGGTTTATCATGGTTTACAGCTATGATAAACCAGTTCTACTGGTTTACAGCTTCCACTCACAGGGCCGTCAGTTATTGGGAGCAGTGTGGAAGAGGTGCTGCCAAACCAGGCAGAGCACAGAACTGGGGCCTTTGTGTAGCCACAGCAGGTAAGTGGAAACCAGGGCCCTTCAGGACTTCTTCCCTGCAGAAGAGAAGGGACAGACATCTTTTGTCCATCCATCCATCTGTGCAGTAAGACTGAGCTCACTGGGACCAGCACCCATCCTCTAGCAGAGGCCTGGCACAACTTTTTTACACATGAAGCTCAGGGAGATACAGCTGTGCACTCGAGTTGTGGAACCCACATTCCAATCCTGATCAGTCTTTGCTCTTCACCACCACACAATATTCTTTTTGTTTTTAGTTAATTAATTCAAGAAACATCAGTTAGAACTGGACATAGAACAACAGATTGGTTCCAAATCAGGAAAGGAGTACGTCAAGGCTGTATATTGTCACCCTGCTTATTTAACTTACATGCAGAGTACATCATGAGAAATGCTGAACTGGATGAAGCACAAGCTGGAATCAAGGTTGCTGGGAGAAATATCAATAACCTCAGATAGGCAGATGACACCACACTTATGGCAGAAAGCAAAGAACTAAAGAGCCTCTTGATGAAAGTGAAAGAGGAGAGTGAAAATGTTGGCTTAAAACTCAGCATTCAGAAAACTAAGATCATGGCATCCGGTCCCATCACTTCTTGGCAAATAGATGGGGANAAGAGTTGGGCACAACTGAGAGACTTCACTTTCACTTTTCACTTTCATGCATTGGAGAAGGAAATGGCAACCCACTCCAGTGTTCTTGCCTGGAGAATCCCAGGGATGAGGGAGCCTGGTGGGCTGTTGTCTATGGGGTTGCAGAGTCAGACACGACTGAAGCGACTTAGCAACATAGTACATCATGCGAAATGTCGGGCTGGATGAAGCACAGCTGGAGTCAAGATTGCTGGGAGAAATAGCAATAACCTCAGATAGGCAGATGACACCACACTTATGGCAGAAAGCAAAGAACTAAAGAGCCTCTTGATGAAAGTGAAAGAGGAGAGTGAAAATGTTGGCTTAAAACTCAGCATTCAGAAAACTAAGATCATGGCATCCGGTCCCATCACTTCTTGGCAAATAGATGGGGAGACAATGGAAACAGTGACAAACTTTATTTTGGGGGGCTCCAAAATCACTGCAGATGATGACTGCAGCCATGAAATTAAAAGACTCTTATTCCTTGGAAGAAAAGTTATGACCAACCTAGACAGTATATTAAAAAGCAGAGACATTACTTTGCCAATAAAGGTCCATCTGGTCAAAGCTATGGTTTTTCCAGTAGTCATGTGTGGATGTGAGAGTTGGACTATAAAGAAAGCTGAGCACAGAAGAATTGATGCTTTTGAACTGTGGTGTTGGAGAAGACTCTTGAGTCCCTTTGACTGCAAGGAGATCCATCCAGTCCATCCTAAAGGAAATCAGTCCTGAATATTCATTGGAAGGACTGATGCTGAAGCTCCAGTACTTTGACCACCTGATGCGAACACCTGACTCATTTGAAAAGACCCTGATGCTGGGAAAGATTGAAGGCGGTAGGGGGAGGGGATGACAGGAGATGAGATGGTTGGATGGCATCGCTGACTCAATGGACATGAGTTTGAGTAAGCTCTAGGAGTTGGTGATGGCCAGGGAAGCCTGGTGTGCTGCAGTCCATGAGGTCGCAAAGAGTCGGACACGACTGAGCGACTGAATTGAACTGAACTGAACTATTTGTGTTGGGGTCTTAGTTGCATCACGTGGGATCTTGTTGTGTATGGCTCCCTAGTTGTGGGTCTGAGGCTCTGGAGTGTGCAGTTTCAGTACTTGGGGTTTAGTTGCCATGCCCCTCACTGTACCCCCTGGTGTTAGTTCCCGGACCAGGGGTCAGACGTGCATTTCCTCTGTTGCAAGGCAGTCTTAACCACTGGACAACCAGGGAAGTTCTCAGACTAGATTCTTGTTTTACCTAGTCTGCCTGTAATAAGCTTGGTGGTACCTATCTCATCACCACCATATGCCTGTCTGTTGGTGGCATTCTTCATTCAGAGTTCATACACAGTGGATTTAAACCTGGTGAAACTGGTAGCTGGTTCAATCTTAGAAGGCAAAGCAGCTAGCCATGCTTTTCAGCTGTGCTGATGGTGCCCTCTTGTGGCAACAGCTGCCATTGGGGCTTATATGATAGTGAAGAAAGGAAAACTGTTAGTCGCTCAGTTGTGTCTGAGTTTGCGACCCTATGGACTGTAGTCCGCCAGGCTCCTCTGTCCGTGGGATTCTCGAGGCAAGAATACTGGAGTGGGTAACCATTCCCTTCTTCAGAGGCTCTTCCCCACACAGGAATTAAACCCAGGTCTTCGGCATTGTGGTCAGATTCTTGCCATCTGAGCCACCATTTGTTTTACAAGAAGGAAAAGCAGTATTACTTTATGTTATGCCTACTATATGCTTTCATGGAGTTAAAACTTTATATCATGTGTTTCCATGTTACAGTGTTGCTGTACAAATGGTACCTTAAGCAAGGCTGAGGGATTTGTCCCTCAGGTAAACTTAAATCTGAGCTTTGACTCCAAAGCCTAAATTACAGATAACGTCCCTGTGTTTGGAGACTGCAGCAGGAAAGTTCACCAGAGTGCCTCATCGTGTCTGCTTATCCTTTGGGTAACTTATTTTTTTTCAATGAATATTTTTGAGAACAGAATCATGAAATTATATGAGCTGTATGTAAAGCTGTGGGAGGAAGAATGCCATCCTAACTGGGAATGGTAAGAAAATCTCTTGGGAGAGCATTTGAGCTGGTTCATAAAGGGACAACTAGGATTCAACTGAGCAAGTACTGGAGGTACAGGCCTCCAACATTCCGGGGCCACTGTATCTGTTTCTGTCTGGAATGCATTCCACCCTCCCCCGATGTCTTTATAGCGCATGCCACCTCTCTGGGCCTTCTTTGGACAGCCTGTCTAAAGTGGTACCCCACCACACTCCCTGACCTCTTTCCATGCTTTACCTCCACAGCAGTTGTCTCCTCTAATGAAATTTAAGCTCAGTGAAGGCAGAGATGTGGGTCCGTTTTGTTTGCTCTAATGTCCCTGGCACCTAGAACAGTGCTGGATATGTTTGTAGGGACACAGTATTTCTTGAATTGAATACATCCAGTAATTAGCTACGTTTACTGAGCACAGCAAGGCAGAAACATGGTCTTTTCTTCATTTTAGGAAGATGATGCCAGCTGCAGTATTTGGACTGTATACTGTAGACTGATGAATTCAAATCTTACAGGGGCCAGGCAGGTAAAAATTATGAATCTGAATAAACACAATCCACACTATAATAGTGGTATGGCTTATGGTATCTACCTGCTTAAAGGCATTTAAATGAAAACAAAACAGATCTGCAGCCAGGTTTGGCCCACTGGCTGCCAGTGTGCCTAAAGCAAGGAACTACTTTTGGTCAGATGAGGATGCTGTCAGGGAAAGTTCAAAGAAGGGGGGGATTGTACAGGTAAGTACCTCAGCTAGGATGCACGGTCCTGGTGAGAAACTGTGGAGTCCTAACGTGGCTGTGAAAGCATGGAAGAGAAACAGGATTTGCATTATTTTAGGAGGTAAGATTAGTAGGTGATGATGAAATTTCTGTTTTTTGTTTATAAGTGAAACTGTGGTGAGTTTTTTTAAACCTAAATCTGGCTTCAGGAGGCCAAACATGAACATTTTTAAGGTATTTATCTTAGGTTTCCAAGTGTTTTCCAAAAAGGTAAATTTGGTGTGTAGCAATGAAGTGGAGTACTTGCACTATCCACAGTAAAAATAAATTTACTGAGCATTTGCTACGTGCTAGATAGGCATTTTTTGTGGGCACCTTACATATTGATACATTTTAACTCTCTAAAGTATCATATTATTAAACTTATTTTAGAGGTGAAAAAACAGGCACAGGAAGTTCCTATTGTTGAACAGTGGTAATTGTGAGAAATTCTTGCTTTACAGAATATACACTTGCCTTCCTGTAAGGCCTAGCTTTTGGTCTGAGTTCCTAGAGCTGCAGTACAGTGTAATGTTTGAGTGTGGAAGGAGTGTCAGGCTATTCCTTTAAATCAAATTAGATGAGTCCCCATCTTGCCACTTACCAGGAAATTCAATCTTAGTCCTTCTCTAAGGTTAGACAAGATTTGAGGGAGTTGTAGATGCCTGGAATATAGATGGGGCACCTTGTTACCTTCAGCCCCTCGCGGTCACTCCTTAGTGACTAAGGCATCCTTTGAAGGCAGGTGGCAGCACAGATTCCAAACTTTGGCGCAGAGGTAGTTTCTCTTCCTGTTCTGATGCCTTGTGTGCAGCCTGTCCTGTCCCTGTGCGGCCATTCCTCTGATGTCTTGCCAGACGATGAGACTTGCATTCCAGTTTTTCCTAGAGCCTATGGACCATATTCCCCGTCCCCATCACCTCCCCCCTCCACCAATTTGGGGACTTTCTTCTTTCAGAACTGACTTGTGAGAAACAATCTAGGAGAAAATGTTGTTAGCGAACAACATGTGCTTTTTACCTCACAACACACTTCTTTCCTGAAAGCAATGTAAAGATCTGACTTGGAAAAATATAAAGTGGACAAAATCCAAATGATTGGAAAGGCCTTCCATCTTCCCAAGGTGGCTTAATTTCCCATTTTGTAGGTTGGGGAAAACAATGTTGTGACTTTATGAATATTTATCCCAGTGCATGTAATGGCAACCACTCAATATGGTACACGGTATTATTTATAATTGTGTTGTTTCAGCCGCCTACTGACCCTTCATCTGTGACCAGCACGTGCTTCTTTTGAACAAATGGCTCTTCCAACCATCCTAGCCAAATGAATCCAAAAGGGGCTGCCACCTTATGAGCTGCCTGCAAGGTAGCTGATAGTACTTTACTCCTCTGGCCAGAGGGACTGATAAGCTAAGGGTTGAGCCCATGGTCCTAGCCAAAAATAAGCTATTAAGTGTTGTGAAGGAAGAGAGGGATCTGATCTTATCTAAGCTCAGTCTAAGGCTGTTGAACTTTGGACCTGTCATTTCCCCATTTTAGGCCTTACGTGTTCCCTTCCATAAAATGAGAAGATTGAGTGGGAGGTTCCAGTTGCTGAATCATTGCTGACTCTTTGGGCTCTGGCAGGTTCCTTCACGCAGCTACTGCTTCATTTATAGGCTTCTTGTTGGCTCTGCGAAGGCCCGGGGCACAGCGTTCTGTTGGCGCTGTTGTACCTAGCCAAGCACACCATGCTAATTTTCCTTTGGCTTCCTATTTTATTTGGCTGTGCTGGGTCTTTGTCGCTGCGTGGGCTTTCTCTAGTTGCAGCAGACGGCTACTCTAGTTGCGGTGCAGACTTATCATTGCAGTGGCTTCTGTGGTCGCAGAGCACAGGCTTTAGGCCATGCAGACTCCAGTAGCTGTGGCGTGTGGGCTCAGTAGTTCCGTTTCCTGGGCTCTAGAGCACAGGCTCAATAGTTGCGGCACACAGGCCCTGTTGCTCCATGGCATGTGAGATCTTCCCTGAACCCATGTCTTCTGCACTGGCAGGCAGATTCTTTACCACTGAGCCACAGGGAAGCCATGAACACATTTTATTGTGGACATTAAGTGGTTCTATACTCTGCTCTTGATCTTTTATAAAATATACATATTATCTCCCTAAAATCTGAAAAATTAGGGCTATAGGGATTTTGGATAAGGGATTATAAACCTGTGCAACTACTGAGTATCTAGTCGTTTCTGGGGATAAACATTCTCCATGTGTGATTTTATAATCTCTGTGATATCACTGAGTATTGTGCTTTACAAATGGGCAGTTTTAGTGTTTTCTTTAGCATAAGATTATGAGTGAGTGAAGTCACTGAGTCATGTCTGACTCTTTGTGACCCCATGGACTATAGCCCGCCAGGCTCCTCCGTCCATGGGATTCTCCAAGCAAGAATACTGGAGTGGATTGCCATTTCCTTCTCCAGGGAATCTTCCCGACCCAGGGATTGAACCTGGGTCTCTCTCATTGCAGGTACTCTTTACTGTCTGAGCCACCAGGGAAGCTTTAAGATTACAAAGTAATGGCAAAATCAAGAGGAGAAATCTTGAAATATGGCTGAATTTGTGAGTAGAATGCAAAGAGGTAGCATGGTGTAAAAAATGCTGTTTGGACGGGAACATTCTAAGCACAGTTGCCCTTTGAATAATCGAGCTATTAGAGATGCTTACCCTAACCCTGAAACAGTTGAAAACCTGAGTGCTGCTGTCTGCCTCAAAAACAAAGGAATTAGTAAATGATTCACTCAAAGGCAGGAAGCTGAGCCAGTTTGGATACAATCACTACTCAAACCCTAGTTCTTTTGATGCCATGTATTGTGATCTCTAATCAAACACAAATTTTTCTCCACACTTAAGGATCTGCAAAATGAAAAAGATATCCTCATAGAAGAGGCCCAAACACAGTTCAAACCTGTGTTAATGGTCAACTGTGCATATTTTAGACCTATCTCTTGGTGGAAATGAGGTACTGTATGACGTATATAAACAGAAATAAGGAAATAACAAGGCCAGGCACTGTGGGGCTTTCAGCTATTTGTTCTGAAAATGAATATTTAGAAGCACTGATTAAAAATATCAATGAGGCTCCAAGCCATCAGGTTAAGTTCATTGCTTTCACTGTTGGCCTATGGGATATACCTTGTAAATGCTTTGTTCAGTTGCTGAATCATTTCTGATTCTGTGACCCAATGGACTGCAGCACACCAGCTTCCTGTCTTCCACTATCTCCGAGTTTGCTCAAACTCATGTCCATTAAGTCAGTGACAGTGACGGATACAAACTGACCCTGCTTCAGAAACATTGTTTTTAACTATAATAAGTTGACTTTTCAACAGGATACTTAAGCTAAAATTCAACTAAAGAGCATAAAAAGGGCTGTGATATTGCTAGTAGTCAAGCCACAAATGTTGACTTGGGTTCTCTGTGGAGCCCAGATGGTGATGCAGGCTAGCCATGTAACCACTGACATTCATGTTGAATGTTTCTTCTACTCACCCATGTAGCCCCCCTGCCCCATCCTTTTTCCCACCCCCACCCCTCATCAACAGACTTTAGGGAGAGGAAGAACATTAAGATAAGTGTGCTAAGTTGCTTCAGAAGTGCCCAACTCTGCAACGCTATGGACTGTAGCGTGCCAGGCTCCTCTGTCCATGGGATTCTTCAGGCAAGAAGACTGGAGTGGGTTGCCATGACCTCCTCTAGGAGATCTTCCTGACCCAGGGATCAAACACACATCTCTTGTGTCTCC